>JACGAQ010002140.1:0-45621 GCA_014119065.1 Orius insidiosus | reverse complement strand
TTTAACTCCGTTTTCGTTTTTTTCATTTTTTGTACATGTTTCTTTGCAGTCTTTGTCTTCTTCCGAGCAGTTCACTTTCCCACAGATGAAACAGTTAAGTTTTTTTTCTTCATTTGAAGCCTCTTTATCGTTTATCTCAGGCTCTTCGGGCTTCTTAACCCCATTTTCGATAATTTTAGTCTCTTTAGGTTCCTCTGCGATTTTTTAGGTTTGAACTGCCGCACAATTTCGATCAAACGAAGAACTTTAGGTGTAGAATATTTATATATTTTTTCCAACTCTGTCATCCCTTGAAAAGCTTCATCGCAGTAGGCACGTATCTTAAAAAGAAGCGAAGAGACCAAACAAAGTAATAAAAAATG
This sequence comes from Orius insidiosus, assembly GCA_014119065.1. Taxonomy (NCBI): domain Eukaryota; kingdom Metazoa; phylum Arthropoda; class Insecta; order Hemiptera; family Anthocoridae; genus Orius; species Orius insidiosus. The sequence goes on along the minus strand of JACGAQ010002140.1, from coordinate 45,259 downwards.
ACGTTCATAGGGAGTTTTAACTTTCAACTTTTCGATATGAACGGCCAAAACTAAGGCGGCTTTATCTGCACACCAGGCACCCATCGAATGTAAATTTCGATGAAATCATCCAAAATTGAATTCGGTTGAGTTTTAGGGTCCGGAATATCTTTTAACTCATCGCTGAAACTTTCATCGTAAATCTCAAACGGGTCGTATCTATGATCATCTAAAAATAGTCTAACTTTTTGAACTTCAGATTCCAAAAGTTCCATCAACTCATCTTTTGATGGATTTTCACAAACGACTATAAGTTCATGAGGGTGAGCACTATATCTAAAAAAAAAAATTTTTTAAATAAAAAATAATTACCTTAAAATTGACACAATATCGCTAGCGGTGTCGACTTTACTTAAAAGGTCTAATTCTAAGCGTTTAACTTGAGCTTCGACACATCCAGGTTCGACATCGCAGTTGGAAAACAAAGGCGAAGTTAGGCCGAGGAGTTTAGGGCGGTTTTTCTCGACTTTTTTCAAATTTGAAATTATCTCTCTTAATGGATGATTGCATAATGCAAAATGACAGTCTTCGATTACAACGACATTTACACGTCTCCAGTCTAATTTTCCTTCGGTAAGCCATCGTAGGCAAACTTCATACGTTACAGCTATAACCTTTAAACAAATTTAAATTATTCAATTTTTTAAGAAAAAGTAAATACTTGATCTTCATCATTAAAATCTGATATTTGGACATATTTTCCAACATTAAGGTCAGTCAAATGTTTCAATATTTCCAAAATATTCAACGGAGATCTCATTGCCGATGTATAAAGTTCGTTTTTTCTTTTTTAAATCTCGTCTGAAATGGACAAAATAATCAGTTTGTTTGATAAATAAAATGGAATGCTTACATTCTAGTGGAGTTTGATAGTTCTTGAATTAATTTCAAAGCTATAAAGGTTTTGTTGGTGCCCGGGTTGAGACAGACAATGATGTTTCGCTCCTTGGCTGAATCCAAAAGTTCAACCTGAAGAAAAAAAAAAGTTAGACGATCTAATAAACCCAGCTGGTCACTCAAATTGCCATCATATGCCAGGATTCCCAAACTTTTTAGCAAGGGGACCCCTTTTACTGAACAAATTGTATGGCAGACCCCACTTTCCCTTATTCAGTTTGAATGCCTCTAGAATTTGGAAGTATGGTATAAAGGGGAAGTATAAAAGAGGGGAAGTATATATAAAGGAGGGGAAGTATATAGGAGGGAGAAGTATAAATGAGGAGAAGTATAAAGTAGGGAAAGTATAACGGAGGGGGAAGTTTGTTTTCCAAAATATTTTTAAGTTTTTCTAAGGTTTTCAAAATTTTTTTAAACTTTCTTTTTAAATTTTTTTTTAATTTTTCTAAGTTTCAAGGTAGAAATAATGGGAGTTTTCCCCAAAGGAGGTCCCTCTCGTAATGGGTGGAAGTATGAAATTTCTTCCTACTAAAATGATAATATAATTTTTTTACACCAAAAATTTGCAAAAAAATATAAAGGAGTAATTGGTAAAAATTTGGTGAAAATCGGACAAACTGTTAAGCCGCAGCGAATTTTATAAAATTTCAAACAGCCATATCTCCGCCATTTTTTGAAATTCAAAATCGCCCTCTTAGTCTTGTTCACCGATTAAAGAAAATTTGGTGAAAATCTGTTGAAAACTGCAGCCGTAAAGTGTTCCGGAAAAATGGTACGGACGGCCGGCCGGCACCACAGACAAAGTTGAGATCGGTAAAGATCAATAATCGATCCGGGGTCTGGGAGACCCTTCCCCAAAAACCCGAAGGAGGGTATCACAATAACTTTTTTAAGGAAGCTAAAAGGGTAAAAAAAGTTCGAAAGCCCAGTAAAAATGGGTTTCTTTGTCAAAAAACACTGAAAAAAAGGGGTAACATAAATGTAAAAAACGCTTCTTATTTTGGGTTTGCTTTCTCTTTTTCAAGCCATTTTTGGAGGAGCATTTTCGCGGGACCACTGGCATGGCTATCATCTCCCCAGAGGCAGTACATGAAATCTCCCTGCATACTTAGCCTGGCATGGCAGACTCCACACTATTTAGCCCTGAGCGACTAATCAAATTTAATGCATCCAGCTGGACCTTTAAACTCCTCTTAGTTCTACTCTTGTAGTCAACTCATTTACACCCAGCTGAACAAATATCCTACCAACCTCTCACGTTCCTGTCACTTCTATTCCACCCCACCAATCAACTCTATAGCACCCAGCTGAACAATTTAATACCACATTTAATTTCCTTACTTGATATTCCCTTGGTGTGAAAGATTTGGTGTGTACATTTTCAGTAAAGAAACATGCCATTGAACACTAGAGCCTACTTCCTAGTATTTACAATTAATAATTCTAATTAAATAAATGCGATTATATTTATAAAAATAAAAATCGTAAATCTATAAATTATAATTCGGCGTCCTTTGGAGTTCGGAAAACAAATCAAAAACTCCTTAACACACAAAATAAGCCGAAAACAGCTGATAAGGAAACCGCTAAAATTCAAAACAAGCAATAAAAATTTTCTAAATTGAAGGACACAAATTTAGGTGTATTCTATTGTTTTTCAGTTTACATAATAAGAAATAAAAGAAGTTAAAACGTTTATTAAAGTTTTTGCTTGACTAATCTAATGAGAACAAAATTTTGCGCAAATATAAAATTTATTTATTTTGTTATTTTTCAAATGATTCAAGATTAAAAATTGTTATTTAAGTAAAATTTTAATTTAAATAATTTAATTTTTTTTCTATAAAATAAGATCCAGTAAACTTTGCCAGATTGTAGCTTGAAATGCGCAGCAAAATTGGAATTTGTGATTTTTAAGACGAAGAAGGTTATATTTTTTATTCAAACACAAATACAAGAAAACCACCAAGAAGATCCTGGAATTCTAAAAGAGTTTTATTTTCTCGAGAAGTTCGCTTCTTTTTATTTTAAAAACGAGGTAATTCAATAAATTACGTTAAATAATATTAGTTTCATTGTTTTTTAATAATAATTATTAACTCATGGTTTTGAATAATTGAAGAGGTTTGAAGGGTCTTAAAATAGGCCTACATTTAAGCCTCCAGGGACGTAAGTCAATCAAGGTTGGAATTCTAGTTCAAATATTTATTTTTAACGTTTGAAATGACGTTTTTATCTTATAGGTTGTCAAGGTAATTTAATTTTTTATTCGCATTTGAGAAAATTAAGTTAAATTGGTTCTGGCTATGTTCTCAAAAGGGAAATCAACACTTTTCATAAATTTTTAAGTGTTGTTGAATGTTTTTATCCCTTTACCAAAATTTTTGGTTTTATGAATATTTTGGTTAAGCTGCTCAAGGTGCGTGAGCTTCCTTTTGTTTAGTTATTTCATATAACCATCCCTAATCATACTATATGGAATGAAAATTTGGTGAAGTTCAGATGAAAGTAGAGGATATGAAGCCCTTGGAAAAACTCAACTTTAGACTGGCAGAACTTCATCATTTTTGCGAATTTCCAAAAAAGCTCTAATCTTTTTCAAGATAACTGCAAAAGGAAGAATCGGTGAATATTTGGTTAAAATCGGATGGAAGTTGTGGCCGTCAGGCCTTCTGGAAAAACTGGTGACCGATGGCTGGCATCGCAGACAACCTTATATGATCAGAAAATTTTTTATGGTCTGGTTGGGCGAAGGCTAATTGATTTTTGATGATGAAAAAGAATAGAATTACTTTATTTGCGTGCGCCACTAAATTGGCATACAAACGTCTTATAAACTTTTATCCAATGAGCAAGAGGCCTTCTTCCTATTGGCTAATCTAATCTTATAGTTGTAAGCCTTTTGGCTGTCACAAGAAAATTTGTTATGGTCTGGTTGGGCGAAGGCTAATTGAGGCGCTCCGGGTACGAAGGGCGAACTCAACATCGGACAAATTTTTATAACTTCCTTAAAGAAGTTATTGTGATACCCTCGACGTCAGGTTTTTGGGGAAGGGTCTTTCAGTTTTTTTTTCATTTTCAGATTCTAGACCTCTTGGTGAATACACTCATATAATTTTTATGTTGAGTTCGCCATTTTTTCCCCTTTAAATATGTAAAAACCGAAACTTTAAAATGCGAATATCTCGAAACTACGTTTTGTTGAGTTCGCCCTTCGTACCCGGAGCACCTCAATTGATACTTGATGATGAAAAAGAGAAGATTTAGAATAGAATAGAATAACTTTATTTGCGTGCGCCACCATAGTGGCATACAAACGTCTTATAAACTTTTATCCAATGAGCAAAAGGCCTTCTTCCTATTGGCTAATCTATTCTTATACTTGTTAGCCTTTTGGCTGTCACAAGGGGGAGGGGAGTTTGACCCAGGTGGGGGCTCTTGCCATATTGCCATGCCGCCCTTTAGGGAGCCAACTTCAGAAGCAAGTTTCAGAACACTATTTATGTTAACAGTACAATAAATCTTAAACAATTTTTTAGTATAGTTTTGACCTTTAATTTCTTTTTATATCTTCTAAGTGTATGTGTAAGTCAGATTTCCGTATGAAATTTCTTCAAAATTCTTCCCTTTTTCTTGTTCCTGAGGTTTTGAAATATCATCAGTTCGATGTATAAAAAGTTTCACGTCCACAGTTGGCTCGGTTATGTTAAAATTTTCAAAATAGTACATTTTAGGGTTTTTAAAAAAGTTTTTATAAATCTCAAATACTTCTTTATGGTAGTTGGCGTAGTTGTTAAATGCAAGTTTATATCGATCATAAATGTTAAAATCGGGCCCTAAAGTTTTAACACGTCTGTACAAAACCGCTAAAGGTTTTTTTGTGTCTAGGTTCTTAAAAAACCTTTCCGAACTAGTTCTAATGTCTTTTTTCAACAAAAGAGGACAAGGTTGTCTATAATATTCCTCATTTAGATTGAAAAACCATAATTTTTTTTCGGGCAAAATGTCTGATAGGTTTTGACGAGTTAAAAATGTGTTTTTCTTGTTTTCCTGCGTGTTTTCTAATATTTCACTTGTGCAGATTGTTTTGTAGCTAAAATCGCTTTCTTTTATTATTTTTTGGCCTCGTCTGTCGATATTTTCTGTGGGCTCTCTTTGCAGTGAGGCTTTATTTTCTTTTACTGGATTTTGAAGAAATTCAAATCCAGACAAGTTACGATTTGCAACAAAAAATTTGTCTAAACCGATCAAATATTTGAGATGTTCTTCTGTCATATTTTGTTCTTCAGGAACACTAAACTCATAGGTCCCATCAGAAAAATACTCAAACTTTCTTCCGATGCTATCGACCGAAACTACTAAAGGTGTTTTCTCTTTTGTTTTTTCTAAAAAATTTTCCTTTGGTTTTTCTAAAGGAAAATAAGTTGTTGTTTTGCCGTCTTTTTGTGATTCTAGGATTAAAGTGTCTTTTTTTAAAAGAGCTATTGTTGTTTCGTCTATTTGAAAGTAGAATGTGCCGTCGACATTTTTAAGGACTGAAGTCTTCTTGTCTAAATCTAGCTCGCAAATATTTCCCCTTTTATGGCTAACGCGGATACTTTTTGGGCTCTCCTGTATATATTCTGAATCAAAAATCAAATATTCTTCATCTTCATCCATTAGATCGATAAAACTTTCAGTTTCTAAAAAAGGTATTGAAGATATTAAAGTCCCATCGTGATATTTAACCTTTAAAATGCCATCTTCAGTAAAATGGCTGTTAGTTCCATCAGTTCTTTTAACATAAAGTTCTCTTCCTGGGCGTTCTGCGACTCGTAATTGATGGGTTTTTTTCTCTTCAGCTTTTTCGTCTTCATTTATAAATTTAATAAAGTTACCTAAATAGTCAAATTGCTCACTTGAAATTACTTTTAGTGTGGGAGCTATTTTGGTTTCTAGGCTAGTGGAGCTTTTACCTAATGATTTAGTACTCTTGGTGCTTTTGGTGCTTTTAGTACTTTGTCTTCTGATGCTTTTTTTGCTTTGTCTTCTGATACTTTTTTTGCTTTGCCTTCTCAAACTTTTTTTTTTACTTTGTCTTCGAATACTCTTTTTACTTTGTCGTCGTATACTTTTTTTACTTTGTCGCCTTATGCTCTTTTACTTTTTCGCCTTATGCTCTTTTTACTTTGTCTTCGAAGACTTTTTCTTGACGTTTTTGAGCTAATAGACTTTCTCGATTGTGGCAAAACGATTTCCTCAATGTATCGGACATCTAGTACATTATACATTGTAGAATTAGGACTTAAAACAATAATATTTCCTGACTTTTTATAAACAATTATGGACCCATTGTTTAAAAAAATTCTTTTTAATTCGTCGCCAGTTTCAAAAGTTTGTTTTACATTAGTTTTCCCTTCATAGTCAACGAATTTTACTTCGGAGCCTGTTGGGAGCGTTATTCGTAGAAAATCTTGCGGCTCGTTTTTTTCAGTAAATTTTAACTTCAAACTCAATCTACTTACAGATTTCAATCTTTTTATATTTTTCCTACTTGCGTTTTCGCTACTGGGTTCTTTTTTGAGGCTTTTTCGACTCTTTTGACTTTGTCGTCTACTCTGTCGTCTACTTTGCCTCCGAATGCTTTTTTTGCTCTTCTGACTTTGCCTTCGAATGCTTTTTTTGCTTTGCCTTCGAATACTTTTTTTGCTTTTCTGACTTTGCCGCCTGCTTGGCCTCCTGCCGATCGAACTACCGCTTGCTTTTTTTTCTGCATTTTCTTCACGACCAAAAACAAAAATAACCATCCTTGTTTCCATTCTTATTATATCATCATGCGAGTTATCACATTTCCGAATGAATTCATTATAATTCTTTTCTCTTCATTATTTATTTCAATTTTAGGCCCATCGTAAGAAATAAATTTTATTATCGTTTCTTCTTCTCTTGTACCTGGACAATTGATATCGTAAATTTCTCGGAAAAAATCCCCTTTGGCTTCTTCTTGTGTGACCATTGGAATCTGAAGTCTTTCTTTTAAAAAATCCCCTTCGTCAAGTCTCTTATATTTTGTAAGTTTTTGATTTTTTATGAATCTTATTTGTGCTTTTTCGTCAATCCTTCTGATCTCATCTTGTTGCTGTTCTAGCCATTTTTTAACCTCATATTCATGTCTTGTGTATTTATAATAATCACGGAAACCACTTTTTGTGTTTATGTGGCCTTTCCGGCTTGTTATCGTTGGCCCGTAAAAATTAAAATCATTTGTAAACCAAAAAACTATTTTGTCTGTCAACGGGAAATATTCGTAACGAGCGATGTCGTAGTCTGAAAAAGCTTTTTGAAGCAACTGCAAATTAATATATTTATCAAATTCCTCCACCGACATACAATTCAAAAACTTAATCTTCAGTTTATAATTAAACAAATTTAACAATTCTTCGCATTCTAAAAACTTAGTCAGTTTAAAATTATCAGGATCCTCATTTAAACTTTGTTCATATATTTCTAAATTTCCGTCTAGATAAAAGTTAATCATTTTTAAAATTACAAGTTGGTGTAAAAAGAGGTTAAAAGGTTCATAAAGTATTTCCATTTTGTCGCACCTCCACAGTTTGTAAATATGGCTTTCGCACCTTGTTTTCCAAGCTGGTTCAGGTTCTACGAAATAATTCCAAATATTTGAATAAGGCATCCCTTTATATATTTACATGGGCTGATATAATATCAATATTAAAATTGAGTCCAAATAAATTAATGTTAATTTGGTCATTTTGGTTAAACATTATAGGATCGCAATGACGTATTTCACTTTTTGTTGTTTCTTCTTCTTCTCCTTCTTCTCTCTTCTTCTTCTTCTTCTCCTTCTTCATTTTCTTCCATTTCTTTCGATGAAACCTTTCTATTGTTAAAATCATAAAATACAGCATAATTTCAATGGTGGGTGTCGGATTCGATTCAATTATTGTGTGTATTTTGAAAAAATATCTTCATTAGTCTCCGAGAAGGGTATTTTAATAACACGTACGTTGCTCATGTAGTGAATATAATTTCGTAATTCTTTAACTACATTAATTAGTGATTCGGTTATGTGATTTAATAAAACAAAAGTTTGCTCGTTTTGTTCAACATCGCTCAAAATCTCATCTGGATTTATTTCTAAAATAATGAAATCTTTCATGATTTCTCGAGTTGATTCGTTTTCCATTATTGAGTTTAAAGCGATCCAAAATTCGCTGCGGAGATCTCTTAATGATTTTTGTGTGGTCACTAATGCTATGTTCGATGATATACTTTTTTTTGAAGAAGGTGTTTTCGGTGTTCTTTTCGAGCTTTTTCTTCTTGCGCTTTGTCTTTTTGAACTTTTACGCCGAATGCTTTTTTTCATGCTTTTTTTTGACACTTTTCTTAGAAGCTCGACGTTCAAGCTTTTTAAGGCTTGAACTTCTGCGAATGTTTGGGTTTGGTGTTTCTTTTAATATTCCTTCCAAATTCATTCCTATAGCAAGCCCGACCATGACAGGCACTTCAATTTCGATTAGGCACTGTACAAGTTCAGGCTCGTCGAAACCTGTGAGGACAAAAAAGACGTGAGGGCCTGGTGAAGGATTTTTGCTCAATTCGTCCTTCCTGTAGAAGCCTGCTTTTCTGTCTTGGTCGATTTTATGCAACATTTCTTTTTTCTTGTTTAAAATATATTGTTTTATTTGTTTCGCTTGTTGTTTTATTTTTTCGTTTATTGAAGATTTTCGTTTCGTTTTTAACGCTGTAACCGAGCCTCTTGCTACTGATCCTCTTTTTACAGAACCTCTTTTCACTGATCCTCTTTTTACCGAACCTCTTTTCACTGATCCTCTTTTTACAGAACCTCTCTTAACAGAAACACGTTTTACAGAACCTCTTTTCACTGATCCTCTTTACAGAACCTCTTTTCACTGATCCTCTTTTTACAGAACCTCTTTTCACTGATCCTCTTTTTCCGGAACTTTTCTTCGATTTTCTCCCGCTTCCTATCGAAGCTAAATTTGAAGGGTTTATATTTATAATAAGTGGCTCCGTTCCTACATTATTTTCAAATGCTCTCACATAACCTCTAAACGGCTCCGTGATCTCCGCCATTACAGCAACCATGCAGGACCACTTATCATCATTGACCGCTTGTTTGCTCATCTTAAAAAAAAAAACTAAACTACAAAATTATATAAACCATATGAGGAAAAAAATATTCCCAGGAGATAAGATGTTTATTGCCTCGGATTTTTTTCGTTATTCGTTTTTTTTACAAAATAGATATGGTGACAATGGTTAATAATAGAGATATTTTATGAACATAATATACGTTCAAAGCTTATTTTATACTTAAATCTAGTATTAACTTAATAGGTGTTTAGGCCAATGTTATATCCAGATTACAAAACAATACCGCATTTGTACTGATTGATGTCATTTGGCTTGAGCGTACCTTCGGTATTGTTATGAATCTTCTGTGAAATAAAATTGTTACTTTCTTAGAATTAACATCAATATTATCAATAATTTTAAATAATAGAATATAATAAACGTGCAATTGTGTGATGGTGGTTTAGTCATAGGGGTCTAGGCTGTGCTGGTTGCCTGAAACAAATAAATTTGGTTTAATTTTGTGTTTGAGTTTGAAGGAATTTGATTGGAGAAAGTGTGGTCTGATTGAGCCCATCATAGGCTAATTTTGGTTTTTGGTTCGATTCTTCTTTTACTTTTTATTGCGTCCGTATTCCGCAAGTTTATTGAATTTACTATCAAAAAATTAACCAATAATAGAGGAAGAAATGACTGTGATAACGGGTATCTCACGACGCGTTTCGGCTTAAAAAGCCTCGTCAGGTGAGCTATTCTCTCTATCGCAATCATTTCTATCTTTTCACTGTGAACCTATCTCCGAGTGATTTAGTGGATACAGCGGGAAACAAACCGTCTCCCTAAAGCTCACCGCCGCCACTGTTCCCTAAGAGATAGAGCCACTCACCACCTCATTATTGGTTTTTATGACAGATTTGCTGCCATGGCATTACTTTTACATTTACTTTTAATTTTATTTTATCTCTTGGGGAACAGTGGCGGCGGTGAGCTTTTGGGAGACGGTTTGTTTCCAGCTTCCCGCTTTATCCACTAAATCTCTCGGAGATAGGTTCACAGTGAAAAGATAAAAATGATTGTGATATTGGGAATAGCTCACCTGACGAGGCTTTTTAAGCCGAAACGCGTCGTGAGATACCCGTTATCACAGTCATTTCTTCCTCTATTATTGGTTAATGCTTTAATAGTCGATTCTTCTTTGTTTTTAGATTGTTTTTTCTTCAAAATTGCAAGTAGAACCTAAAGCAAAAAATTTTTCTTTCTAATTTTTAAAGGTCATCAACTTGTTTTGCATATAATTATAGATAATGGAGTGATTTTAAATTATCAAAAAAAGGATAAAAATAACACGTTTTTTTCTTGAGTTTCTTCACCGCTTACCCCCTCTTTCGTCCCTGACACTAAAATAACAAAAATAAAGACTCAGTCGTTTTTAATCCGTTTTCTAAGACGTGTCGCGTGTGTTGAGAAAAGGAAGTGATGCCGGTTTTGCCATTTCATCGATATGTCGGACCAGGAAATAAATTAGACAGCGGTGAGCCGGTAGATGAGGACGATGAAATTGCTTTAGTGCACGATATTAAATACGAAAATGCGAGATTTCAAGAGGAGATCAGAAAGGCGGATGTTGAAGCGATATTTGAATTTAGGAAGAGCTGGAAAAAAGGGAATTGGCACAGCATAATCGGCGATTTCGGTTTAAGTTTGAAGTACCTCGTCGAAAGTTACACCGGAGTCCTATATCCGATACTTCCCATCAAGCCAAAATGCCGACAAATCTACATACGGAACGTCTTCAAACTTCGCTGTTGTTTCAAAGACCGACTTTCGGACAGCTACACGTTCGTAGTTTGGCGTACGCGTCCGAAAATCACGCGCGAGCTCTTCTTCAAAGGTGATTGGTTCGACGGCGTTTTTCCGAGCTTCATCTACGTCCCGATCGAATGGCTCGACGTATTTAAAAGAGCGAACTCACGTTGCAGATGTAAAAAAAGGCATTCCGTACCCAAGATTAAAAAAAGCAATTTTACAAACGACATTTTCAATCTTAACTTATGGGTTCGATTATTCACTAAGCTTTCAAATCCGAATAAAAATGTTCCTTCGCATAACACCGACGACATTGACGTCTTCAACGTCGGATTTTAAATTAGCTTATGGGACTTCAATTGTGATATGTTTGCTCAAGTTTGTGATTATAGTGTTTAATAAAGTCATTTTTGTTAAAGTTTTATCCAAATTTCTTAGTTCTCCCATTTTTTCCCAATACATTAAAATTTCCATTCGTAATTTGTATCGTAAATTGGGTCTTAAAAAAATGCGGTTTATCGCCCTCTTACTTTTTGATAAGATCATCAACGTTAGTTGTGAAAATTCCAATCCAGCACGGTTTACGCCGCTCCCCATAAAGCGCCACTCCTGGAAAAAAAATCCATCATTGCCTCGGAGGCAAAATTTTTAGCGCAAAATAAACCTTTTAAATTTTACCTGTGGCCTTTTCTTACGAGAATTTCATGTCAGATCCAAGTCCATTTTGTTGCCCCTCCGTTTTTCAGCCCCTAAAATAAATTCGATGTTATTTTTTTTTCTGGGAAATGATGAAAGAGGTTCTGCAAAATTATTTTTTATTAAACGACTTTGAAGTACGAATGAGGAATTCCGCATTCCCGTTTTATTTGAAGACCTTATGAGAAAATTTCGTTAAAATAGAAATGAAAAAAAAAATTTATGTCGATTTTCTACCAGCACTTGCACAAAAACCTTGAATCGAATTAATCTTTTATAGGAAATCCTTTCTAAACCTCATATCTGTGTTCTTGACGTATTTCCTTTCTATTGTCCATTGAAAATGTTAGGCTTGTATGGGTAAAAAAGCACTTCACGTTTTTATTCACTTGACTTACCCTTAAGTGTGGGGGGTGTGAAGAACAGAGGTGTCAACAACTCCGATTCAGGACTGTAACTATCTCGGCGATTTAGGCCCCCCACGCTGCTTATCGCCCCTCTACCGCTCTTTTTAACAGCAATAATAAAAAACGAAAGAGGGGTCAATGATTTATGACCCTCCCCTCCAGCGCCCTTCGAGGTCCCCCAGGTGACGTCCTGTTTGACTAGACTCAAATGTACCAAGGACGATTCGTAGAAAGTGACGAAATTACCCATCGTTTAGTCACGTGATAAAACATTGCAAACTAGAACTTCTTGTCTAAAAAAACAATTTTTAACTTCTCAAAACTGTTTATATACTCATTTATTTAAAAACTATAGGTATAATAAGAAATTGACTGCCCTACAAAATTTAAGGATCACTTGTTATCATCCCAAAATTCGTCTCAATTTAAAAGTGCCTTTTTATTTGACGAGTTTTACTTTACAATGAAATTTTAAACTTCAACCATCTAATCCCAACAGATTTTTCTTCCTCCTACTCCCTGGCCAGGAAAAAAACATTCTTCCGTTCTTCTCACCTCTCTCCTGCCGAAATTTCTCCTTGGTTTTTTGGCCCTGTAATCCCAATTTCCCTCAGGGTTTTGGGCGTTTTCTGCTATGAAAAACCTTTTTCCTCGATTTTCAGAGTTTTACAACTTTCACCCATTTTTCGGCGGACAAATCTTCATTTCTAGAGTTTTTAAACGGTATTTTGGTTCGAAATTACCATTTTATCACCATCTCAAAAAAAATCAAAATTTTATCAACTTTAAATTCCTTTAAAAAATCTAAATTACAGTCAAAATGACGATTTCTATTTAGCACCATAATATAGGTCATAATTTCCATTTTCGTTTATCTCAAAATCTAAAGCGTAATGGAAGAATAAATATTAGTCTTCCCTTTATTATGTCTTCCTGGTATTCATTACCTAGAACATCGATTATGTTTTTATCGATTTCTACGCCCTTAAAGCCTCTCTAACAGTACAAATTATCTGTTCTCCCTCCAAAATATCAAAGTTTTGACTATTTTGGTATTTCAACACTTTTGAGAATATTTTTGGCTTTCTAGATTTATTCCTTGATCATTGTCACCACCAATTTAGTTATTTTTAAAAGTGAAAAATAACCCCCGAAATGGAGGATTTTCACCTTCCTTTCTATATTTTTGATCATTGTTATTCCACATTCACTACAGTCTGGTCTTATTATTTTTTTTTTTTTTTCAGATTTAAATACTTCTTTTCCCGGAAAATAGACACAAAAACCTAATTGGATAACGTTTCGGTAAGTTTCTTCATTTTTTTCAAAAGCTCACTAAAAAACTTTAATTTGGTATCAAGTTTTAAAACCGATTGGATATAAACATCTTATTACACTAATTGGTGTGTAATCGCCGTTAAAACTATTAATATATAATTTATATTAAGTTTAATATGACTTTTAAATTGGGATAATTTAAGAAAAATTCTTTCTACACGGTGGATTGCCTCACCCTTCTTTCTACACGGTGGATTGCCTCACCTTTTAGAGATGAGTCCGAAGAAATATGGGCTTCTTTTAGACATTAGGGTGGAAATAAAATAGTTTTTAATTAATAGTAATTTAAGATTCAGGTGATTCTTTGCCATTTTTAAAGCTTAATTTCCCTCATTTCTTATTACTTCATTTTCTGGCAATATATTCTGAGAAAACTGGAAGGAATCTCAAAAACTTTTAAAAAACTTTTTCTTTTGATAAATTATTTTCTTTGGACGTACCAAAAATTGAGGAAATAATTAAATTTAAAACTTTTTTAAATTCTTCTTAAAAATTTCTGAACTTTACGATATTTTTTTCCAAGTTTACATTCTCATCTTGTAAATTTTTTTTAAAGCGTCTTTTTGTGTCTTTCCCTTTAGGGAAGTAGGCGTGTTAAAAAAAGTTAAAGCGCGGTAAAAATAAACTTCTCAAAGTTACTGAAAAAAAAGTACGAAATTCACGTCATGTAGCAAGAATATTTAACTATTTCTCCCTTTAAAAAGTTAAAGGTGGAAATCAGATTTAAATAACTTCTTTTCCCGGAAAATACACAAAAACCTTATTGGATAAGACGTTTCGGTAAGTTTCTTCATTTTTTCAAAAGCTCACTAAAAAAACTTTAATTTGGTATCAAGTTTTAAAACCGTTGGATTAAAACCATCTTATTACACTAATTGGTGTGTAATCGCCGTTAAAACTATTAATGTATAATTTATATTAAAGTTTTAATATTGACTTTTAAATTGGGATAATTTAAGAAAAAATTCTTCTACACGGTGGATTGCCTCGCCCTTTTAGAGATGATGAATTCCGAAGAAATATGAGCGCTTCTTTTAGACATTAGGGTGGAAATAAATAGTTTTAATTAATAGTAATTTAAGATTCAGGTGATTCTTTGCCATTTTTAAAGCTTAATTTCCCTCATTCTTACTTCTTTTCTGGCAATATTCTGAGAAAACTGGAAGGAATCTCAAAACTTTAAAAAACTTTTTCTTTGATAAATTTTTCTTTGGACGTACCAAAAATTGAGGAAATAATTAAATTTAAACTTTTTTTAAATTCTTCTTAAAAATTTTCTGAACTTTACGATATTTTTCCAAGTTACATTCTCATCTTGTAAATTTTTTTTAAAGCGTCTTTTTGTGTCTTTTCCCTTTAGGGAAGTAGGCGTGTTAAAAAAAGTTAAAGCGCGGTAAAAATAAACTTCTCAAAGTTACTGAAAAAAAAGTACGAAATTCACGTCATGTAGCAAGAATATTTAACTATTTCTCCCTTTTAAAAAGTTTAAAGGTGGAAAAAATGAACTGTTTGAAAAAAACAGGGTGTTTTGTTTTTCTGAAGAAACAGAACCTGAGTTTTACATATTGAAATACTTTTTAAACTTCCGTATTGTTTTGGTGACTTCCAGGGTGAAATAAGTGTTTTTTGAAACAAAATGGGTGGGAGTGGGGATGTGTGAAGGCTTGTTTTTTTTATTATGAATAAGGTCGGGTTCCACGTCAATATAGCCAATGGTGTATCCTGCCAGCCCTTATCATCATTAACTTCCTCTCTCGTCATTATTCCATCCTTTTATCATCCCGTCGCCCTTTCCCTCTTCTTACGAACGACGTTCATTGACTCGCCAAAATCGCAATAAACCAAGGTACGATTGGACCCATTCCAACCTTTTTATCAGTTCGTTGTCTTAGTTAAGACTATAAATAAATTCGTCGAGACAGCGTAGCCCAGTTTTAGCGTGTTCAATCTTTTACATAGCTTCGACATTAAGTCGCCATTTTTGGCTCTTTTATGAACATTAGTTGAAAATAGAATAAATGACAACTCGTTATTGGGAAGATGTCTAAAAAAGGTCCATATATCGAGTCCGTTGAAGTGGAAGGATTCGATTAGTTAGGGTCGTTTAATTTTAGCTCTGGGTAATGTTCATCAGCCGTTAAATGAGGATATCGCATATATCTCAAACATGACCTTCGAAATTTCCGTTTTACCTTACAAAAATAAGATACATGCGTTTACCTTCTAAAAAAATTCTCCTTTTGTTTAATTTGGCTTCCGCCCATTTTTTACGGAATTTTGATTTGAAACTAGTTGGCAACTACGACTCAATTGCGGCATACATTTATTTAGGTCTCAAAAGAAAATTTTACGGACACAATTAACGGGAACAGTCGGTCAAAAATTTTTATTTTTAAAATCTTACTTTTTCTTTATTAAAAAAATAAAAATGACAAAAATTCAAACAAATCGCGCGTTGATATGTAAGATTTTATACAGAAAAATAATTTTTAAAATATATTTTTTTTATATAGCTTGTCAGGACTTTTGACAAGTTGAGAGGAAAAGGAGTTGAGGAATCTACATCTCTCCCATAAAAATCGTTAATTTTTTAACAAAAATAAATAATGTAAAAAAAATGAACATTTTATTAAATATTGATTTTTAATGAAAGTCTATTTTTGATAAAATTACTATTTAAGTTTACATCTAGAAATTCAAAAAACGACTAGTTTCGTTTATATCGTACAATTATTTTTATTATGTGGAGAATTTGTTTTTAAAATTGGAAAACAAAACGAAAAAATGCCCAGGATGGAATTTTATTTACATTATATTTTTTTCTAAAATAATTTAGTTGTGGACTTTTGAACGTTTCATTGTTTCGAACTCCAAAACCGCCGCCGAAAGTATCGCCGTGGAAGCCTGAAGAGTCCATTTCGGGTCGGCGTTTTTTCATGGTGTCGAACTCGCCAAATCCTCCGCCGAAGGTGTCACCGTGGAATCCGGACGCGTCCATTTCGGGCCGTCGTTTTTTCATGGTGTCAAACTCCCCGAATCCTCCCGCGAATGTGTCACCGTGAAGCCTGATGAATCCATTTCGGTCGGCGTTTTTCATGGTTGTCGAACTCACCGAAACCGTTTCTGAACATGTCGCCGTGGAGCCCGATGAGTCCATTTCTTGTCGGCGTTTTTTCATGGTGTCGAATTCACCGAAACCGTTACCAAATGTGTCACCATGGAAAACCCATTGAATCCATCTCTGGTCGGCGTTTTTTTCATGGGTCGAATTCTCCAAATCCGTTGCCAAATGTGTCACCGTAAATCCCATCGAGTCCATTTCGGGGCGTCGTTTTTTTCATGGTGTCAAACCTCTCCAAAACCCGAAGCAAAAGTATCACCGTGAAATCCGGACGAATCCATCTCAGGTCGGCGTTTCTTCATCGTGTCGAACTCCCCGAACCTCCGCCGAATGTATCACCGTGAAATCCCATCGAATCCATCTCAGGCCTCCTTTTACTCTGCATCCTTAAAACGAGCCGTGTCAATCCGCTCCTCTTTTTCGTTTCATCGTCGTAAAATCGCCGAAACCTGAAGCGAACGTGTCGCCCGTGAAAACCGACGATCCCATCTCCATTTTCCTCGCGTATCTTCCTATCTTCTTATCTGCTTCCCTTTTTCTATACTCTTCCTCAAATCACTTCCATCACTTTATTTTCAGCTTTTTCCATTTCCTTATCTCCGAGCGACCTTTTCTTTCTAAACAGCCCTCTATAGCCATTGTCCTCACCAGTCCTAAAAAAAAAAAATTAAAATTTCAATTTTGAACAAAAATTCTATTGTTGATTTTCAAGTTATGGAAACACTCAACGATCTCAAATCTATTCTGAGACTCTGTCAACCTCATTTCCTTCATTCCCCGACCTTTAAAACCCCAATTAGGAAATTGCCTTTTTCGATTGAAAGAAAATTTAAAATTTCTTACTTGTAAAAATACTTAAGGTAGTCGCTAGGCCTTGACGGAAGATAATCGCCGATTTCGTCGAAAACACTTCGTGGAAACCTCTCGAGTCTATTTCTGAAACATTTTGTTTAAATTAAATTAAAATTTTCGTTACAGAAAGTAAACTCGTTAAAAAAGCCTTATAAGTTATATGATGGATAATTTTCTGGCCAAAAGACAACGTTTAAAAGTGCTTACCTTAATAGTTTCTATTAAAAGTTAGTTTTTTTTTTTTCGAAAGTTCGGAAAGTTTAATCAGTAAAGTTTCCCCTTGTCAATTCTTATTGGACTTTTTTTTTTTTCATAAAATAATAAAATTCTTGTTGGCTATTCCCGTCTTGAAATGGCGTCTAGACGAAAATTAGGTCTTGACCGCGAAATATTGTGCGGGGACGCGTGGCTCTGTTTCGAATTCCACCCCGGAGACAACAAATCACTCCCGGACCCCCTAGGCGAGACGGTTTCCGCAATCTACTCAAACTGCCCTCCGACCCCTCTGAACTACCGTACATTATGGCGCTTAAACGATGATAACGTCTCTTGTGAAATTCATGTTACATTTTTAGTCAAACTTTTTGCTTATTGAAAAAAAAAAGTGAATCCCTCAGATTTAACCGAAGAAAAAACCATTAGCGTCCATTTTATTGATTTCCGTAATATATTCAAAGTGCGAAATTATCGGACGATGTTCGACGGGCGTTATATCGCGCTTGAATGATCTGAAGTGTTTTAAGTCATTGATGCTCGCGTATCGATAATCGAGACATTTCCTTTACACCTTTTTAACCATCATTGTCGTTAAATAACGATTTTTATATCATAAAAGGTATAAATTACAAGGATTTTTCTATTTCTAGGGATTTGAGTTACCTTTCGTGTAACTTTCTTCGAATGTTCTTGCCTCCCTATGAACAGAAATAATTTATTTGAAACTCATTTTTTATTTAGGATTAACACGTGGTATAATGTGACGCGGGGTGTTTACTGAGGTTGGGGTTGAGGTTATTGTTTTAAGCACAAAAGAAAGGGTTTGCCTTTAAACTCCTAATTTAACTTTAGTGGCTAGCTCCATTGTCAGCTCATAAACATCTTCTAAACTCCCTTGTTTTTGGTCGCTTAAAAAACAAGCGCGTTATGCGCTGAGCAAACTCCCATCTCGAAAGTCAACTGACGGGGAAACAACGGAATATCAACACGTATGTCGTTCAGAACTTTTTTACCTCCCGAAAATAAACGTGTTTGCGCGATTAATCAACCGCCGTTTTTAAGTCTTTCGACGGTTAGAAACAATCATGTTTTTTATGAGTGGAAACTTCTTTATTCCCGCTCAGCACTTTATTTTTTTATGAGTATTGAATACTGAGCCGTCACATTCCAGATGTTTAGCAATATCCCTATCGAAGAAATATTCGTAGTTGTGATAATCGAAATTTTAAAAAGGGAAGGAGCCCCATTACCGTAGAAACGCGCTAAAATTGAACAAATAATTTATTTAAATTTTTCACGTTAATCCTTTAAGCTTCAGAATGGGATTCAGAAGCGTTAAAACAATTAATATTTACCAATCGCGCTAACGGGACTAAAATCTGCCTTTAAATTAAGTATAGAATACTTATTTGAAGAGCTTCCAACGAAAACTTCCTTAAAGAGAAGTAACTATACAGGGTGTCCGGAAACACATGGCAAGCGTCTGGGAGAGCGTTAAAAAGTGGTTTTACGAAAAAAAGTTAAATGTAAACCCCCCTTAATTTAAATCAAGAATTTGATGGTGTAGTTTAAAATCCGCCTGGATATACAGGGTGTCCCAGACACAACCTAACTTCGTTATTTCAAATGAGAACCCCTATTTTTTATTTCAGATTCGTAATCTACGAAAAATTTCAAGTAGATTTGAGTAGTCATATGACAATTTTGGACAACTTTTAAAAAATGTCAAATTAGCGTTTTTGCGCTAAAATCCGTTAAAATTGACCTAGGAGACTCGTTTTTTTTTAATTCCACTTATTTTTTCCCGAAGAATCCAACTGTCTCAAATTTGATCATCTTCGCATTCAGCATCACGAGATTTCGTCGCTAATGGCCTTTTTTCAAGTTTAACTCCAAATTCCATACTTCAAAAATGGAATTAGCGATTGTTGCGGAATTTTAATTTTTGATGCATAAACACAAAAGACGCTGTAGCTCTTTCAAAATTTGTGGTCCGAAAGAAAAATTCCTTTCAACAAGTGCTAATTTTCATTTCTGAACTAAAAATTTGGGTTCTAACTTGAAAAAAGGCCATTAGCGACGAAATCTCGTGATGCAGAATGCGAAGATGCTCAAATTTGAGACAGTTGGATTCTTCGGGAAAAAATAAGTGGAATTAAAAAAAAAACGAGTCTCCTAGGTCAATTTTAACGGATTTTAGCGCAAAAAAACGCTAAATTTTGACATTTTTTAAAAGTTGTCCAAAATTGTCATATGACTACTCAAATCTACTTGAAATTTTCGTAGATTACGAATCTGAAATAAAAAATAGGGGTTCTCATTTGAAATAACGAAGTTAGGTTGTGTCTGGGACACCCTGTATATCCAGGCGGATTTAAACTACACCATCAAATTCTTTGATTTAAATTAAGGGGGGTTTACATTTAACTTTTTTTCGTAAAACCACTTTTAACGCTCTCCCAGACGCTTGCCATGTGTTTCCGGACACCCTGTATAGGAGGGGGAAGTATAACGGAGGGGAGGTACAAGGGAAGTATATGGGAGGGGAAATATATAGAGGGGGAGTTTAAGTCAGGGGAAGTATAACAGAGGGGAAGTACAACGAGGAGGAAGTTTTTTTTTTTTTTTTTTGGAAAAATTTTCAAGTTTTTTTTGGAAAAATTTTGCAAGTTTTCTTTTTTTTTTGTTTCGAAAAATTTTCAAGTTTTTTTTTGGAAAAATTTTCCGAGTTTTCTTTTGTCAAAAAATTTTTTTTTTTTCGAAAAATTTTCCGAGTTTTCTTTTGTCAAAAAATTTTCCCATTTTTTTCGAAAAATTTTCCGAGTTTTCTTTTGTCAAAAAATTTTCCAATTTTTTTTTTTAATTTTCCGTTTTTTTTTAAATTTTCCGTTTTTTTTTTTTAAATTTGCGGTTTTTTTGAAAAATTTTCTAATTGTCAAGGTAGAAGTAATGGGCTCTTTGGCCTACGGATGTCCCTCTCGTAATGGGTAGAATTATGAAATTTCTCCCTAGTAAAAAAAATGTTTATTAAAAAGTGGCAATTTTTTTACTCCAAAAATTTTTAAAAAATATAAGGAGTAATTGGTGAAAATTTGGTGAAAATCGGACCAGCGGTTCGGCCGCAGCGAATTTTTTTAAATTTCAAACAGACATTTTTTCGAAATTCAAAAATCGCCCTCGTTACATTCTTCTTCACCGGCTAAAGAAATTTGTGTGAAAATTTGGTGAAAATCGGATGAAAACTGTGGCCGTAAAGTGTTCCGGAAAAAAAATGCTACGGACGGCCGGCCGGAACCACAGACAAAGTTGAGATCTGTGTAGATCCATATTCGAATTTTCCCTCCGGGGTCTGGAAGTTTAAACGGGAAAAACGATTTCAATTAATTAAGACACTAAAGTTCAAAAGGTTCAAAAAGGTTTTTAATCAAAATATGCAATAAAATACTTTTGGGATTTGAGATTCTTTAATCCTCGTCTTCCCAAGAATTACGATTAATGCCATCAGCCTAAACGAAGAATAATTTTTTTTTACCCGAGGGAAATTTATTTTAAAAAACAATGACTAAAGGAAAATTGCGTGAAAACTTTTTATCGTTTTTATCTCATGGGAAAGTGAAGTTTTTATTGATTTATTTAGAAAGTATTAGCTTTTTTTAATCTTAAATACACTTGTAAAAATAATAAAAACAATAGTTCATATGGCTTGAAAATAAACGACCCGAGTGAAAAAAGAATACGTAAGTGACTGAGTGTAAATAAGATTTTCTAAAGTGCATTTTTAAAATGTCTGACCTTTTTCTCAACTTGTAATAAAATTGTCGCTCTTTTTGTTCTTTTTCAGACTAAGAAAATGGCACGGGGCAACCAAAGGGACCTGGCTCGGGAGAAGAATCATAAAAAGCAGAAGGAGCTCGAGAGGCGGAAAGGCTCGAGCGAGAAAGGGACGAATAGCGGACTGACTTTAGAACAGAGGAAACAAAGGGATGCGGACGCGATGAGGGAGAAACAGAAAAA
Source organism: Orius insidiosus (assembly GCA_014119065.1). Lineage (NCBI taxonomy): Eukaryota > Metazoa > Arthropoda > Insecta > Hemiptera > Anthocoridae > Orius > Orius insidiosus. Next base: position 23,776 of record JACGAQ010002140.1, on the reverse strand, counting down.
AGCGTTAAACAAAGGAGCCTCGAATTAAAAACTGCTTCCTACCAAATTCCTTTTCAAAACGTCCTTTTGTTACCCTTTTTCATCCGATTTTCACTTATTTATATTTCTTTTCCTCCCTCCTCATCCTTTTTTTTTTTAAATTTAAATAAATTTATATTTTGCATATTTTTTATTCTTTCCTTACTGTCGGTGCGAAACGTGTAAAATTTTAAAGACTTGCAATTAGACGAATGTTGACTTAAGGAGTTTTTCTTTAAATTATTCTCTTCTCGTGCTTATGTCCAGACGCAAACGATTATAGAAGTAGCAACAAACATTTTTTTAAAAACATTTTGCCTGCTTTCATATTTATTTTGCGTACTATAAATGGATGGTTTTTTTTGCCCCCCTTTTTTATGAAAACGCTATACATGGATTCGACAGGAAATTCTTCAATTTTCCTCTCTTCTCTCCCCCAACTGATGAAAAAGTTTTTATTAAAATTTTTTACATATAATTATTGTGCCAGAAATTAAAAATCAAACAATAGAAAAAAGAAATAATTTTTGTCTACCGACATTCTATTTTAAAAAGGGAAATATTTTGTTGACTCACGCGAAGATTGCATCCCAAGACAAAAGGGCCCTTGTGTTGCGAAAAAAGGGCACAAAAAATGGTGGGGGGTGTAAAGGCGCTTTTATTTACACCCTTAATAACTCAAACACCGAGGTTTTTCTGCCTTGGGAAAAGAAAATGATAAATCCCTACAGAGGTTTATTACATAAATTTTGATACAACACAAAAAAAATTAAAAATACTGTCATCTTATTAACCATTTTTTTTAGGAAAGTTCTTGAAAAATGGCCTCTTTTCACGTTATCTCACATAACGGGAGGCATAAACGTCCTTAAAAAATGTAAATTGCCTTAATAACTCTATTTTCCCATTAAGATCATTCACTTATCGAAATGGCCCTAAAATTTTTCCTTTTGAAAAATGCAAACGTGTTAAGTAATTAAAAAAGTAATAAAAATTTATGGGGTTAAAAAAAAGGTGCTAAAGGTATCGTAATCACGTTCTGCTAGCACTTACACTTATATCTGTTTGTACTGCGATTTTCATTTTAAATAAAGTGGAAACTTTTTTTACTTAAAGAAATAACGTCATATACAGGGTATCAGAATTTTGAGTGGAATAGAACTTACAGGTGCTCCAGAACGACTCCTTCTTCGAATGAGAACCCCCATTTTTTATTAAAAATTCGCAAAATTTCGAGATATCTATTTGCTAACTTATAAAAATAGCGATTTTCAGCTTTATTTTCATTTAAAATCTGCTAAAATTGAAACCCATTTTATTTTGCTTCTTTTGGTACCAACTATCACAATTTCAAGCGTCTACACTGATGTTTGAAACGGAAATCCGTTTCCCCGCAAAATTCTAAGGGGGGCTTATTTTTTTAGTTAACTCAAAAATCTGAGATAAACGCCTTGTCCACTCTACCTGACACACCCTGTTTGTTATGTGACGTCATTCTGGTCATGAAAAAAGGGCTGAAGCTACTACAAAATTATTTATGAGCAAACAAAAGAGAAAGTGAAAAGATGTAAAACAATAGCTCTAAGCCTCAAAGGATTTTTTTTCCCATTAAAATTTAAAATCTTCCAACAATATTGTTCAAAGACAAGCAAGACAAAATGCAAATATCCAAATGGAAATTTATTCATTATACATACACCTTAATGTGATAAAAGCCATGATTAAATTATGATAACTGGAGGAAATTACAGTAAAGTTTATTCTCTAGGTACAATGCTTTTTTCAATAAAATTTTATGCTGATATAAAATTTAGTATCATTAGATAAATCGTATTTCGTTTTAGTATGCGATATTGAAATTTTATTTACATAGGAAACTCCGAGGACTTTATTAATTTGTCATTTATTTCCCTGTGGAATATTATATATTGACGTTTATACTGTCAATAGTTACCTATCTGCTTTTATTTATAGCTAATAAAAATTTTGATTGAAAATATTAAATTGAAAAAAACATCAAACCTAAAGTAGAATTCGCAGTAGTAAAGTAGATTTCGGTGTTTAAAATTAAATGATGGTTTCATATGTGCACATTGGATATTGTCATGTTACGCTAATTTTCCTATGGATCAAACGACGTATGTTATTGGATATTTAATTAATTTGATGGTGAATACTGGACACTTATGTAAATTAGAGGGTTTTCATTATTTTACCATAATGCAATACTCAATTCTCTGATACAGTTTTACCAACTGAATCTTTGAAAGGAAAATCGTATTTTTAAGTTTCGGACGCCAATTTTCATCTGATTTTAATTTTTCTACTGCGTTGAACTCTTTGCGTTATATGACATTTCCAAATTCCTCAAAAAACCATTTTTTTGAACCAAAAATCTCAAAATTTGGTGGTCAAAAATTTTTTCCACACCAATTGTTATTTCATTATCGTATTCGCCCCCATTTAAAACATAAATGGGGCCATTTTTAGAGGAAGGATGTTGAAAGTTTGGATTTTCTAATTCCTTGTTTCTCATTGTGCGACTGCGATTTGCGCTACCTGTACGAACATTAAAGAAACTAATTTCATGGATTGATCCACGACATAATTTCCCTTTATAAACCATTCCTTTTGAGCTCATTTAAGCAATTTATCTGTAAATCAGGAAAGGGTTTAACTTTGTTTAACCAGATGTCAAGATCTTGATTTATTTCACTTCTAAATGTCTAAAAAAGATTCTGCTCCGATAAAGTAAAGCGGGCTGCATAAAAAGCCAATTCATGTCAAAGAGGAACGAAAGAGGAAAAAAAAGAAATATATAAAAAGGCGTATCAATCAGGGACTCTACAGGCTGAATAGAGATTAGGTTTGATAGAGTTGATGAAGGGAGGAATTACCTGGGAAGGTTGATGAGACGAAATGATGCGTCCCGCTCGAGTATGGAAAGGGCGAGAGGCGATTGAAGCTCTCCTCGTCCGTCGGAAGGCCAAGCGATTGTACGATTTCCGGCTGGCCGATTCTGTTCGTCTCGAGGCTGTAGACGTTCGCGGCGTAGGTCCAGCCGACAGCGTCGAGCGCCAGCAAAACCCCGGCCCACCACATCTGCAAAATTAAGGGTAAATACTCAGATATCACCGTCGTCTCCCTAATTAGATCCCGTTTGTGGTCAGCTGTCAGTCATTAATCAAAGTAATATCGATCATATACTAATTAATCACAAAAGCACTCTCCACTATTATTATCATCAAGTTTTCTTTTATTCCTTACTCTTTTAAATAAGGAAGCCATATGGAGATTAATCTGGATGAAAATTATCCAGTGAAATAATTAGAGGGATGAACTTAATTAATGCCGGCAATTTCTTTTGTTGTTCTTTCGGAGAAGGTAACTAAAGAGGCTACTCCATCGTTTACGAGGGCACTCGACCCCACTTTTTCAAAAAGTACACAGTTTTAGCCTCGAAAATACACACGGAATCGTCTCCCTAATGCTTTTAAAAAAATGCGGTGGCTCTTAATTTTTGTTTCAATTTTCTGTACTCTTGTTTTCTTCCGGCTTTCAAAATCTACCTTTTTTGGCGTCAGATGGACGAGAAACCGAAATAAAAGTTTTGTAAGGTTTTTGGCCCAAAAAATTGATGAAAAGATTTAAGAAATGGTAAAAAGGTGGTTTTTCGCGGGAAAATCTGTGAAGAACGCCCAAAATTTTGTTTAACAAACTCGAAAAGGCGGGTGGGTTGACAGAAGTCCCAAAATCCATTCTAAAGAAGGGAATTCTCCATTCAAATCGAGGAAATCCAGTGGGAAGGACCTTTTTTTGGCCCAATTGGGTTTATGGACGAAAACTCCAGATTGAGGCTAATAAAACCATGGAAAACGCCCGATAAACCTGCTCTAGGTTTGGTTAAAGTTGCTACTTTTTAATAATAGTGTTTAAAAAGTAATTATCTAGTTTATCCTTAAGTTCTGAGCCGATTTCATGAGCTTTAAATTAAGGTAGACCTATAAAGTCTTGACTAATTACGACTTCCCAACTTTGGCATAATATAACTATTCGAAAAAACAATAATTTTTTACCGCTTCAAAAACCTTAGTAAATCTCTTTGTAAGAAAAAAAATATTCAGATACACAAAAGAAATTTTTGGGAGACCTTTTTTTGGTCTCCTTTTGAAGTTTACTTTTTTCATATTGTGCTTGTTCGGGTGTATAAAATTTTTTTCCCAAATACTTATATTTTTTAAGATGTAAAAATGTACATGGGTTGAGAAAATACATTGTCGACAATATGACAAAGAACCCAATTTTCTTTCTTTTCTTTTATTTAAAATCCCATTTTTTACATAATCGCAAACATTCTTTCATGAATACGAGATGGGTTGAAAAGGTTGAAATTTTAGCCCTGGAAAGTGTCCTTTCGCCCTTGGGGCGGCAACCGGAGACTTTTTGTAGGATTTCATTCCGATTGGGTCTGTGCGGGGTTAATTCCGGTCAAAAGCACTTTAAAAAAAAAGTAGGGACTGTTCTAGAATTTAATTAATTGAATGTCAAGAAAAAACGAAGTAACGTACTTTTTTTAAGGCTGACGTAAAGAACGAAATCAACTTGCCGAAGAGAAAAAAACTTAATCTCTCTTCTGTCATGCCAAAAATATTTCGAAAACTCCCTCATGTCAAATTTACCGATGACCCACTTCGTTAAATATTACTTATTGTGTGACCTTTTCAGAAATTTGAAGTACATGTATGAACGCAAATTCGAGGTTTGAAAAGTGTATAAAAAGTTTATAAGCTTCACCGTTTTTCTGGTGGATTTTTATAACCAGAATACACAAGGAAAATTCCCGAACCCTTGATTTGCATTTTTAGGGGTCTAAAAAATGATCGGATGCAAATCAACGGTTAATTTCAAGATTTAATTAAAGACTTGTTTATTGTGACTTTTTTAAGGTGAACAATTACTTGACGTCATTTAAGGAAAATTACTTTTCCGAGAGGCTCCTTTATTAAGCGATTAATCGTCGGAGTGGAGAGAGAAAAGATGGAGTCATTCTTTTAAACTGGGCCGGATGTTAACCCCGGTAATTGCGTTCTTGAATAAATAAACGAGTTTCAATATTTGTTAAGGATTAATTAACTAAAAGTTTATCGGCGAAGATGAAAAGAATTATGGAAAAAAGAAAGAAAAAGGGGGATGAGTGCAATTTGCGTTTTCGTCTGAGGGAGGTCGGGTTTCCGAGGTTTAAGGTTAACCAAGCTAACGGGAACCGACAAAGCGTGAAGGGTCGTCAGGCTCTATTTTCAACAGGCTTGACGTCTTTTTAAGGTCGAATCAATCCGCAATAATATTAAAGGGGGCATATTTTTTTTATTGAACCAAAAAGCATATTCGTGTCGTTAAGTTTTGACACTTTCCCGGTTTCCTATTTTTGGGTTTGAAAATGACTTCAAGCAAAGTGCCTAACCACCTCCAGTTTAGTCTAATGGGTTAAGTTTTAAACTTTGATCAAACAATTTTCATAATTATAATTTTGACAATCAAGTTTCTTTTACTAAAAACACGTTTTTCTTCTGTCTTTGAAAATTAAAAAAAAATTCCAAGCCATTCATCTGATCAAGGAACCAGTGTCCCGCCCAGCCATGCAGAACTCGACCCAAATCTTCTTTCGAAAGACCTTGTCAAAACCTTCAAAATGACTACCAGTTTTTTTTGGAAAAAAATTTCAGTCGAAAAGATAGTTTTCTATTTCCCAAAGGAAAATTTTTTTCGGAAAAACTGTTCCCTAAACCGCGTAGAGATTCCCAAAATAACGAAAAGAAATTTTGTAAACAAATTTCCGATTATTTTTAGTGCCCGAATGTAGGAAACTACTTTTAGGAGTCTTCCCTCTAAACTTGGTTGAATTTTGATATCTGATCCGCCATAATTAAGAAAAATATTTTAAAAAGTGAAGGTATATGCTGGGAAATGAAGTATTCCGCGAAAAATTGGGGAAAAAAATCTTGTTAACAATATTCATAAAAATTATAATAAAATTGTTTTAAATCTTGATTCTTCGTTGGTTTTTATTATTTTTTTCTTTAGACTTTGACAAGTTTTAAAACTGGAAAACTTTATGATCGGAAGCTTATCAGATATGATTTCCCTCCTTTTTGAAACTTAAAAATAAAAGAGTGTTATTTTACTTTAAAACGAAAACTTTTCATGACGCCCTATCGATTTTGAATAAAAGACGAGTTTTACTAGTCAAATTGATTTTGCGACTCGATAATGCCCCCGGAATAATAATGCGACCCAATTCGTAAACCTAATAAATTGGATCTAATGCCTAATTAGATTGACATAATATTTCAAATTCAAAGGCGGCTTTTAATGCTGATTAAATAGGAGAAGAAGGGAATAATTTTTTTTATTAATTAAGAGCCTACTGTCTGAAAGGAGTCGCTGAAGAAAATGATCATCAATCTTACTTTCTTCGGAGCTGAAGAAAATATTTGTTAAAAGCGTGATATGTATACCTTCTCTTTCCCCACTAAATTAATTCCGGTTACGCATTCTCAAACTTGAGGATGTACGAAACTTTAATTATTTCGAGGATCTTGAATGTAATTTCTTAGCAGGTTGATGAATAAGCTTCTGAATGGTATCGTGTTATTTGCTGACTAAAAGGGATTAAAAATCTGTGTGTTTGCTTGATAAAATAACACTTGTACGCCAACATTTAATCTGTTCTTGACAGCGATGTAGCTGTGGAAGGGGGACCCCGAAATTCCCGGGTATACAAACAAAATTATAAAAAGAGCTATACAAAATTTTGTAAAAAGAAATACTGTCTACGGCTGTGTCGAAATTTCTTTTTCTCGCCTTCATAAAAAAGTAAAAGCTCTACGGAGAATTTAGAAACACGGAAAAACACTACTATGCACCTCCCTAGTATTCTGACCAGGAGACCACTGGTCGTTTTATTCCTACTGGTCCATATTACTAATTTTCTGAAAACCCTATTTTGAGGGTATCACACTCATATCTGTAGAAAAAGTTAAAAAAGGATGGGAAAGGGGGATAAAAAAAATTGGATTTCTCTTCACACAATGATAACCACAAGGCTATAGCTTTTTTTGTGATATTTCTAGAAAGAGAAATTGAAATCCGATTATATTTTTGAAATCATATTTTTCTTCTATAAATACACCGTCAATTAAGGTGGCATTTAATTTCTTTGACCGCTAAACAAAATGTGAGTGGCGGTCGGGAAGTTTAAAGGGTTGAAATAAATCAACCTTTCCCCCTCAATCCCTTTTATTGCGTGTATTTTCCGATCTGAAAAGCGAAAAGCGCCCCCCTTTTGACGGTGGTGTTCCCTTTTGTTTTTAAGCCTCTAAATTAAATCCGCCGTTTAAATCCAGGTCGAGACGATTATTGTTGACATCAATGTCGCACGGTAATTGCCTCGCGCTGAAACGAGGAATTTGCGATTGTGACTTAATTTTACAATCGCTTTGACAATGGGTCGCCATGATTAGAATTTCAATATTATAAGCGAAAAGCTTTGAACGATAATTATTTACTTTGTTTTTATTTCTCGTTTGAACTCTGAAACTTCCTAAAAATAGTGGCCAATCGCCGTTCGTCTTTCCTCCTGCACGAAGGCCGAAAAAACCGGGTAAGCATCCTTGTCCATGGGTTAGCAAAGTAGTTAAAGCTTAAACAATTTTATTGAAGACACTATCCAACCTTTGGAGGCTAATTAAGTTAGTAGAAAGCATGACAAAAGACCTGAAAGGTCATAAATTGTCAATTTTTAATCTTTTTTTCAACTTCTTGATTAAAAATTCAACATTCGTCATGATTGTGTCTTAAAAGAGAGTTTTTTGACCTTTGAGCTTTTATTTACATTGGAACTCAAAGGGTCATTAGTTGTCTTTTTTTGCAGACAACTTTTTTCCCCTGAACTTTTCGCACGTCCAGGTTTAAATTTTTCAAACCCTTTATCATGCCCTTAATTAAAGAATATTTCCGATCTTTTTTTTTCTCTCAATTTTTTAACGAATAACCTATAAATTCTACATGTCTTAATTGGACAGGGTAGTTGAATTTCAGGTTTAATTAACGATGATAAACTATCGTGGACAACGAGGCATATTAATTATAAGGAAATCAAGTTATTTTATTTTATTTTTTCTACTTTCACGAGAGTCTTTAAATATTTAAAAAGATCCTTCACACGCTTGTCTTATTTTCTTACTAGGGAAACATGGTAAAAGAACATTTTTCTTGACTTCTTATAAATTTACAAGCTATAAAAATGTTGTTTCATGTCAATTTTCTCTTAAGGAAAAAAGGAAATGTTTATTTTATATAGAAGCTTTCATTTATTGTTCTAAACATTTTTTTTTGTTCAATAAAATGAGTTTATTGTTAGATTTTATCGGTTTTTTATTTTATAAAGAAGTTTTTAGGGTTATTCTCTTAACAAATAGCTCGGGAGACCGTAAAGTCTTGCACCGTAATTAACCGGCTTAGCGTCCCTAAAATCATGATGGCCCGTTCAAATGTGGACGAAATAAGGGCACGTTCCATTAGGACAAAATTAAAAAGTTGAAGATAAAAAGATTCTTTTGGAATAAAAACAAAGTTCTGAGTGTTTTTAAAGTTTCTTGGCGCTTTTCCCCGTCTCTGAAATGATAAACGGACTTGTTTTTCCGCTTTCTGTTTTTAAAGAATTTACCAAAATCCAAGAAATGTCAATTTTCAATTGTAATGAATGAGAAAAAAAGTTTTTTTCTAAGTTATGAAGAGTTTTGGGCTTATTAGTCCATAAAGTGCTGGCGCTCCATTATAAAAGTTTAAATTAGCCTCTGAGGCAGTAACAGGTGGCAACCTGTGGCTTTCGTACGAACTCAATAATTCATCTAATCTTTCTTTAATACTTTTAGTTCAAAAAATATTTTCCCCTACAATCATTAATTTTTTCCACACACAAAAGTTGATTGGACGACAATTTGCATATTTTTCCAGGGCTCAATCTCTACAATTTGATTGGATATTGTTTTGATTTCGCTAACAAGATTCCACTGCATATTGTTTACATTGTTGAAATTGTTTTTTTGATTCTTTGAATTCGAATATTCACGTTTATGTTTGATATAAAAATGGGATAGAAAGACACATTTTTAGAGGTACTCAATGACGAAGTAGCCCTAAAAGTGAATATACTCTGGAATATAAAGATGGGAAGATAAACCCGTGTTGTTTTATGTAGAAAAATCGAATTTTTGGAACCTTTTGAAAAGACAGTTCCTCAATACCGGACGACGAGGCGGGTTTAGTCGAACTCCTTTGAGGGAAACAACTCGTCCACTCTCACGGGAGGATCGTAAAATTCCGTGAATGGGCAAGTTCAAAGGGGCAACTTATTTATTTAGTCATATAAAACCGTTTTTTCAATGATAAAAAATACTTTTGGTCCAAAAGTTCGAAAATTCATAATTTTGAACGTCTTTTCAAAGTTAATATAAACGTTTTAAAACTTATCCTTTTTTTTATTCTAAAAATTTCGTTTACTTCTATGACAGCGATCCGGCATCTGCATGTCTTTGATAAGGTTTAATTAGTTTTCACGTCCCCGTCGTATATGGCGAGCGTTTTCATTATAAACAGCAGGGACAGCTTTTACACGCTTAAATTATGGGAAAATAACAACTTTACATCAATCGTAGGACGGATGTGAGGAATATTCGGCAACTTATGTTTATTTTTGGACGAAAATTATTGTGATACTCTCCATAGACCTCTTTCAGAAATAGTGTTCTTCTAGGCGTATTATTGGTTGATCTGTATTTGCCCATTCCTAAATACTGATGACGAATATTAAAAATTTATAAAGAAAAAACAATTAAGTCTTTAAGGTGGTTTTTTTGTGAAGTAAAATTTTTTCAATAAAATGGTGATTACTATGAAGTGTAAATAGGTTGAGTCGGTTTTTGACCGTATTCCCTCTCCTACAAAGCCACCTTTGCCTTGAAAAGCCAATTTCTTGTTTACGCTGTATCTGAATACTAAACTACCTGTTTATCATCCTCTTTTATATTTCATCATTTTACCCGACTACCTTATTTTTCAACCCGAACCTGAATTTCAAAGGAGATGAATTATTCCACCCTAACATTATTCTTATCGTATTTTTTTTTATTTTTTTATCAGATCTTTTAACCTTTAATTTTTTCTTGTCTGCTGAAAAGCCCAAGAGTTTTTAAACTGAAAATAAAAAAATTCAAAATTTAAATTATTTTTAATAAAATATTTATTTTTTTTTTATTGTATTAAGCGGCTTTACTCAGGTAGGGGGCATGAAAAGGGCCCAGAAGGGGCTTCGCCGTATTGCCATGGCTAAGTGACCCGCAGGCTATGAAGAAGAAATTTAAGATTTTAAAAGTCCCTTCACATGGCCCGAGGATCGAACCCTGTACTCCATGTTGAGATGCTACAAAAATTTACAGAATGATGAAAGAATCTTCCATCTCGAGTAATAACGTCATTGGCATTACTAATTTAAAAAGATTAATTATCTCGGATTTCATTTTCAATGACCTAGACAAAAGAATCTTCAAATTCCATTATTGAGAAAGATGTCATGAAAAGCGTCCTTAGGTATTTTAATGAAGAAGATTTTCAAACTTGATAATCTGCCATTGTATAGTTATTCAAGATCGTTAAATTCCGTCTCCAGTGTTGCCAAAATCGACGTGTAAATCGACTTTGAAGTCTCTGGCTTCCAGATTCAAGTGTTCTTCACTTAATAAAATTGGATGCATTGCAATTAATATCTGACATCTTATCAAACTCCCAGGGATTAATCATAGTTTTGAAGTGGTTTCATGTAATTTAAACCGATTCCAACCTGGAGAAAGGAAGGATCCTGGCGATTCACCCCTCGAGGTATAGACATCCGGCTTAACTCCGGATTAAACTTTAACTAAAATTGAAACAAACGAAAAGTTAACCAAAAATTGATTAATAACTGTAGATTATGATGCTAAGCATTAACGTCGACATTGACTTAAGGGGCAGAATAGTTTAGCATAATGTAATCTTCGTAATGCATTAGGGTCTGTTGTATTGTGGCAAAGGTTTTTAATTAATTCCTATTTCACTACTTACTCGGCCTAATTACTCGAGACTTGAGGTATACAAAAGGGGGGATCTCTTCAATAAATGCAAATGTTATTCATCAACATAATTGTGTATTTCTCTTTTTTTTAATATTTAAACTACACGATAACGAACTTGGATTTGGAATGTACGGTCGGATAATCAAAGGCATCATTTATAAAACGGGAAATCAGACAGGAAAGGGAAAAATGTCAAAACAAGAAAATAATGTACGATATGAAAAAGGATTCTAAATTATTCGAAGAATGGAGGATGTGAAAAAATGGAAGGTTGAATCCCAAATGGCGAATTTCCCGAATAAAATGAGGAATTTTCAAAAACTGATGTGAGTAAATCCGATTTTCGAACGAGGAAAAATTTCACGGAGATGGCAAGTTAAGCATAAAGATCCGATTTTATATTTCGACGAAAAACCAAAAAATTAGACGATTTTTTGACCTTTTTTAATTTTTTCCCCTTAATGTCTTCTTCCGGATTTCTGGGAGTTTTCATCGATTTTTAAGCCGAGAAACCCTAATTATGGCAGATTTTTAAGCATCTTTCGGCCAAAAAAAAAACTCTTTTCAGGCGATTTTAAGGATCCGTGAGACTACTTATTGAGGTGGCATTTTTTTTCCTTAGTTTTTCTCTAATTCAGCGATGTTGACTCTTTAAAAAATTTTCTTTGATTAGATGAAGCGCCCGTGCTCCCGTTTTCAAAGCTCCACTTGGCGGCGACCCGAAATGCTTTTTCAGGAATTTTTTAAAATGTTTAGAATACTGAGGAAAGATGCCCTACGAAGAGGCTGTTGACAATCCTCTTTTCAGAAATTTTAAGGATTTCAGAGTAATCGATAACATATGATCTAACTAACACTCAGTAATCACTGATAAATATATTACACACCTGTACCCACCATCGCGACGCCACCAAGGGGAGCTTTGAAAACGGGAGCACGGGCGCTTCATCTCTCTTCAAATTTACTTATGTCATACTAAACCCGCAAGATCTGACGGTAATGTTGGTTTAGTATCCCAAAAGCCCCCATTTTCAAAGAGACCCTCTTCGTACATCGGTCATAATTTTTATGATTAAAATTTTTTAAAATCGATAAACGAGTTTGTATTTCAATTTATAAGCGTTAAAGCTAAAAAAGTTTTTTCCTAACCCCATTCAATTTCAAAAAGAAAAAAAATGTAATTCCTCCCACAAGTTAATTAGAGCAAACTTGAAAGAAAAAACGCCGCAGTACATAAGTGGTATAATTAAGAAGTTTTCCTAAGTTTATAAACCGATAAACTACCTTTTTCAGGATTTTTGGATGTTAATTGAAAAACCACTCTTTTTTACCCGAAAAAATTTGTGGCCATTTTTTTGCAATCTATTAGTTGAAAAAAAAATCTCCCTTGTAGGTAATTTACATTCTTGTTCCCTTGTGAAACAAACTTTTTCGACGATAATAGAATTTTAGATGTTTTTTTAATAGATATTTTTTCAAAGTCTCTAGTTTTTCCTTGAAGTTTCCGGGCGTAAAGAGGTCGGGTTCAACATGAATTTCAATCTTATGAAATTCAATATTTGTTACTGTTAAGACTTTATAAAGTGTTCAGACGGTAAATACGGTAAAATTTTCCACTCGAGTCATAAGGAGTGCTTTTAAAAAACCCTCTTCTTTCGAGGCTTTTAAGTGAGCTCGAAAAGTTACAGCGAAATTAAAAAAAAGGTCGAGACTCAAGAATGAAAATGGCCGGCTGCAGTTTTATAATCGCCCATTGTGCATAAAAAACCCAGAGGATCCATTTTTTTAATTATTGATATCTTTTAACTTCCTTAAAGAAGTTATTGCGATACCCTCGACGTCGGGTTTTTGGGGAAGGGTCTTCCAGACCCCGGAGGGTCAAATCGAATATTGATCTTTACCGATCTCAACTTTGTCTGTGGTGCCGGACGGCCGGCCGGCCGTCCGTAGCATTTTTTTCCGGAACACTTTACGGCCACAGTTTACATCCGATTTTCACCGAATTTTACACAAATTTCTTTAGCCGGTGAAGAAGAATGTAAGGAGGGGGATTTTTGAATTTCGAAAAAATGGCGGAGATATGTCTGTTTGAAATTTAAAAAATTCGCTGCGGCCGAACCGTTAATCCGATTTTCACCAAATTTTCACCAATTACTCCTTATATTTTTTAAGAATTTTTGGTGCAAAAAATTGCCACTTTTTAATTACTATTTTTATTAGTAGGGAGAAATTTCGTACTTCTACCCTTTACGAGAGGCACATCCCTAGGCCAAAGAGCCCATTATTTCTACCTCGACACTTAGAAAATTTTTCGAAAAAAAGAACTCAAAAATTTTTCAAAAAAAAAAAAAAAGAAAAAGAAGAAAAAACCCGGAAAATTTTTCGAAAAAAAAAATTTTTTTTTTACAAAAAAAACTTAGAAAATTTTTCGAAAAAAAAAAAAAAAAAAAAAAAAGGAAAACCCGGAAAATTTTTCGAAAAAAACTTTGAAATTTTTGAAAAAAAAAAAAAAATTTTTTTTTTTTTCGGACAAAAAAACTTAGAACATTTGTCAAAAAAAAGACTTAAAAAAATTTTCGAAAAAAAGAACTTCGAAAATTTTTCGAAAAAAAAAAAAAAAAAAAAAAAAAAAAAAAAAAAAAAAAGGAAAACCCGGAAAATTTTTCGAAAAAAACTTTTAAAATTTTTTGAAAAAAAAAATTTTTTTTCGGACAAAAAAACTTAGAACATTTTTCAAAAAAAAAAGAACTTAGAAATTTTTCGAAAAAAAGAACTTAGAAAATTTTTCGAAAAAAAAAAAAAAAGCCCGAAAAATTTTCGAAAAAACTAACTTGGAAAATTCTCCTTTATACTTTCCCTCCCTACTACATCCCCTTCCTTTATAGTTTCGTTCCCTTATACTTCCCCCTCCATTATACTTTCCCCTCTGTTATACTTTCCCCTTCCTTATACTTTCCCCTCCGTTATACTTCCCCGTTCGTTATTCTTCCCCCTCCGTTATACTTCCCCTCCCATATACTTCCTACTCCGTTATACTTCCCCCTCCGTTATACTTCCCCTCCCACATACTTCCCACTCCGTTATACTTCTCCTCCCATATACTTCCCCCTCCTATATAGATACTTCTCTTTAAGGAAGTTCCCGTCGGGGCCAGCTCCAGACCAGTACTTTTTAATTCGTCATTTAGAAGCTCAACAAAGCCAGATTTCAATTATAACCTGAAAGCGCTTTTCTTTCTTAAAAAAATACGCGACAGAAATATATTTCGTTGAAATATCGAAAAAAAATTAATATCCACGATAAGAAAAATGTTTACCAAGAAAACTCCACATAACGTTTGAAAGGAAGAAGATATTGTTTTTGTGGAAGTCCAGTTTAATTACGAAAAAAAAAGTTATATTAAAAACGTGCCCATTGTTCCTTGAATTTCTATCGTCCGGTTGAAACTTAGACCATCGGATTATAGTCGTCAATATTGTGATAACGGGAAAACCAACCTAATTAAAGGTAAAGGTTCAATAACGAGAGAGATTATCCTCGGACATTTTCGAATTTCCCATTCAGAAAACGAGTATCCGATCATAAAACATTGCTCGATTAAAACCCCCTTTAAAAAAAACCACTTAATCACTTTAAATCCCCAGTTCAATGTTTTTGTAATCATTGTTTAAAATATACATGATATATATGATTGAAAATCGAAAAAAGAAAAAAAAAACGTTGAATGCAAACCCCCCTTGTTTGTAAAAGAATTAATTTCAATTAAAGAATTTTAATATTGGTGTACAGGGTGTCCTAGAGAGTCGTCATCTTTATTTCAAATAAGAACCTCTTTTTTTTTTTTAGATTCGTAATCGTGGAAAAATTTAGATGATTTGAATACTCATATGACCTCTTTTATCAGCATTTTAATATACGTAATTTCAGCTTAAAAGCAACAGTGTAGAAAAAAAGTACAATTTTGAATAGCTTAGAACGAAAGCTTCCTTAAAGAGAAAAAACAATGTAAGAGGGGGAAGTACTAAGGAGGAAGAAGTATAACGGAGGGGAAGTTCAAGGGGGGGGGGGAGTATAAGGATGGGAAGTACAAAAGGAGGAATAATTTCAAGCATTTAGCCAAATTTTTCACCCCAAAAAATTTTCCATGTTATTTTCAATTTTTTCGTCAAAAAATGTTCTGTTTTTTTTTTTTTTTTTTTTTTTCAAAAATTTGCAGTTTTTTTTTTAACTTTTTTTTTTGAAAAAACATTCTAGATTTTTTTTTTCAAAAAATTTTTTGAAGTACCAAACATATAATGAAAGGGCTATCCGGCCAAGGGATGCCTCTCTCGCAAACGGTGGAAGTATCAAATTTCTCCCTACTAAAAAAAACCAAAAAAAAATTATTTTTTTTTACACCAAAAATTTGTAAAAAATATAAGGAGTATTTTGTGAAAATTTGGAGAAAATCGGACCAACTGTTCGGCCGCAGCGCAGTTTTTAAAATTTCAAACAGACATATCTCCGCCATTTTTTCGAAATTCGAAAATCGCTCTCGTTCCTTTCTTCTTCATTAAGTGAGGAAGATTATGTGAAAATTTTGTACAAATCGGGTGAAAACTGTGGCCTTGAAGTGTTCCGGAAAAATGCTACGGACGGCCGGCACCACAGACAAAGTTGAGATCGGTCAAGGTTCGACTTGACCCTCCGGGGTTTGGAAGACTCTTCCCAAAAACCCGACTTGGAGGGTATCACAATAACTTCTTTTAGGATTTTATTGAGAAATAAAGCAGAATTTTGTTATTTTTGAAAGTAGTCAAAGGAGTTCATATTATGAACAGTTAAATCAAGTAGAAATTTTCAATAGATGAGGGATGATCCCTACATTCTGAACCACCATGTATTTGCGTTATTTTAGCCGTCAGGTTTTTTCCCTCATGGAAACAAAAAACTCGTAGAATAAGGATATTTTTTGGTGGGATCCTTTGGTATGTGAGGTTTCGTGCCTTTTAAATAGGACCTCTGAGAATAAACGCGCTGTTTTAAATAATTTAAAAGACCACGTTTGCCGCAGTATTAGGCAGAATTCCGGCTATATTCGTTATCGTAAGATTTATAAGCCTTTAATTAATGCCTCCGCGGGCTTAAAAGATGGTGGAATTAAATTCCTATCTTATTGAGGGTGGGGTGACATCATGGTTTTATTGACATCAAAGAAAAACGTATTATTTTGTCCTGTTAATTTTTAGCCATTTGTCTTTCTAATGAAAACCGAATTGTTTATTTTTAAAAATATTCCTTAGACGAGAGACAATGAAGCGTTAAAACTTCATTGTCCCTTCTCTGAGGGACCAAATTCAATTTCCATTTCGATCTTGGGAAATCGTCTGTTTTTAAACGTTCAAGACCTTTTTTTAAACTTGATTCTTCTCACTTTCGCCCTTGGCATTTATGGTAGACAAGGCGGAACTAAAATGTTTTCTGTCTGAAAACTTCTCTCATGTGTACCTAATTTAACTAAAAAATTGTACGCGTGTGAAAATGAGCAGAAGAAAGCATCAGACTTAGTTTGAATCTGCGTAAAATTTATGTAGCCTTAATAGCATTAAAATTAATTATTAATAACTTTTATATTTCAGAATTTCAGTTTTTCAAAGGAAAGGGAGCTCTAAAACGATAAGAGACTTTGTGATGATTAGGACGCTCTGAGGATTTCTTCGTTTCGTTAAGAGAATTTAAATAATTCAGATAGATCTGAAGATTCTCAAATATTTCTTAACTATAGTGGGAATTTCCACCTGATTTTTTTAATCAGATGATTCAAAATAAGAAAAGCATTTGAAAAGAAAAGAGAAAAAGGCTGCCACGGTAAGTTTTTTTTATTGCTATTTTTAATGTCAATCAGGAATTTACGTCGTAAATGCACCTTATGGTGTTTAAATAAATCGATCTCACCACAAAATTATTTATCGGGCCAAAAGTTCCCAAGACATTGCGACAAAACAATTATTTACGACCTTAAACCAAAAACCCGATTAAAATCAAAATAAAACGATTAATAAGCGTTTAATACCCGATAAACCTTATCAACCTAGTTATCATTTGTTTTCAGGTTTTTTTTTCCTCTCGCTTTTGTTTGAAAAAGAGAATATTTGTTTAAACTGGACGTCAGTCAAATTGAACTATCGACTAGTAAAACATGTTCGTCGTTCTTAACTTTCTTTTTCTTCTTGGGAGTTTCTTTTTTATAATGGCTTACGGAGAATGAAAAAAAAACTATGGGTATTATCAGTATACACGTATAGTCAATAAATATTTTAATTTTTTTCAGGTTTTTTTTATCGATGATTTAAAACGTTAATAAGCCAAGAATGACTTCCTTTTTTTTATTGCAATGTAAACTTCAAAATAAAAATTAATTTAAAATCGTACTTTTTATTTAACTTTTCCTAGGGAGCTTTAATCAAAAATAATTGAAATCGGAGCAGGTGCTTTTTTAGAGAGTTTATAACTAATGCCCAAAAAAACTTAGTTTTTAAACTTTAAGAAAAACTGCTTTCGCTATTTTATTTTTAGAATTAACAAGAACAATTTGGAGCCTAGTAGACCTCTACAATTGGATTTAACCTAAAATTTGATATCCTATTCTCTAACCGCAATTAGTAAATTGATTTTACCAATTGTAACTTATCGTTTTACATCTTGGTTCTGTTATAATGGTCTTAAAAGCTTTTTGACACCTTGTTTTTTGTCTATTTCCAAAAAAAGATCCCTTTTTTAACGGTTCTTTACACAGATTGAGTCTGGAGAAGCCCTAGTTTTCATCATCTAACTTTGACCCTATAAAACATTTTATCACCTCTTATTTCTTTCCGACTTTTTTTTTCCTTGTTAATTTTATGTTTTATTTTACGATCTTTATTTTCTTCATCCTTTCTTTTTAATTCTTGAACTGTAATTCCACATAAGCTAAATCTTCATTTGTAAATTAAGTTTTACTTTATAAAATATTTGGAAATGAAAGATTTTTCATATTTGTCCCACCAATTAATTTTTTTTAAAAGAAAGTAAAGTGATCTTTTTTACGGTAAAAACTTATTTTTTGTATTAAAATTCCCAGGCACCGTATTTTGTCTGAAAGAATGGTTTTGGGGCAGCTAGAATTTTTGAAAAACCTTAAAAATTAAAGAAAAAATTTTTTTTTAATTTGGTGCCATTTTTATGTTATTTTTTGAATTTTGAAAAATGATAGGGTTTTTTAGTCCCATTTTTGTTCATCTTCTCCTACCTTCATCTGGAGTTCTGTTTGGTCGGGGAAGGACTGTTGAAAAGCCGGCAGTTGCGGAGGATTAAATAGCAGGTGGAATACGAAGGGGGTGTGCGCAGTCTCTTCGCACTCCCTTCGACTTGAGATATCATCTTCAGAAAAGTACCTACTCCTTTGGTAGGTGTATACCTCCCTAAAAAGTGGGGTTTGTACAAATGACTTCAATGCCCGCCATCATTGGGTATTATCGGGTCATATTATTCGTTGAGTTCGTACTATTGGGTTCAATCGCCGCTTTAAAAGTGAACAATTGAAAATTTTTTCTGGGACCACTCAAAAAAATGGTTTTTTGGGGATATTTTTGGTGCGAATCCGATTTTAGGGCTTAACCCAATTGAGCGATATAAATCGGTTTAAAAAATCCCACCTTCCGAGAAGCAATTATGGCACTCCCTAAAAATTTCAACGGCTTAGGTTTGGGTCCATTAGCTGAAACTAAAAATTCCATGAAATTTATAGGGGACCAGATAAACCGTTTAAGAGCCTAGCAACTCAACCCTGAAAGTTTGAATATATCAGCTCCCAGTGGATCGATGGACAAAATTTGTCTAAAAATACTATGTCCATAGGAGCCTAAATGAAGATATCTGAGTCTCTAGTAGTGGCACGCTGATATATTGACAAAAAAAACAGATTTCGAAGAAAAGAAATCTACCTAATTGTGTAGCCACAATTTGAAGGAACCTAAGGATATTGATAAAAGTGATAACTAAAAAAATTGTCCTTCAAAATAACAATCCAGGATTTTTTTTTCTCTATTTTTAAAAGACGCTATGCCGAGTAACACGGATCGTTAGGCTAAACTCGAGAGGGTGAGAATAGGAGATAATAGAATTTTTATGATATCGTAGGAGGAGAAAGGGAGAGGGTTGAGTTTAAACAATGGCCAACTCCCAGAGGTCCAGATGACATTTATCATCCGGACATACTGAAGACATCCTCTTTTCATCATTTTTCAAATAAAATGAAAAATTGAAAAATAACATACATTAAAAAGCCACCTACGCCGAAGAAGGAATTTACGGGTTTCCTTGACCACTCGGTTCTTTTGTCGTTTTCCGTATAGAAAAAAATGATGCGAATAAAATAAAAGGAGGGTTTTGTTTGATATGAGTCCGAAGAGAAAATCAGATACAACGAAAAGGTGATATTCTTTGCTGATATACGCTAGACTTCCTTTTATTATTCTATGCACGAATTCAATCTCGTCATAGAAAAAATTTATCATTCCCCGCTTGTAAACAAACAGACTAAAAAAAGAAAAAGGGGAAAAAAATTATAGAGCTCGAGAAGTGATAAAATTAATGAGCAAAGAAGGTTGATTAATGATTTAATACCTGATGTTTAAAAATTCTCCCTAAAATGTCTTCAGAATTAATTTTTTTTAATATATCTAGCGCTATACCTTTTTTTTTTTTTTTTAATTTTTCCTTTTCTCCTTTTTCTTCGATAAGTAAGCTAACGTATCTTTGTCGCCAAGCGGAAAAGCTGGATATAAAATTTCTGGAAAGAAAAAAGGAAACCCAGAATAAGGAGAGATTTCCAGGAATTTTCCTCGGTTTTTTAATAATGTAGGTACCTACACAATTTTTAAATAATTTTTAGAATTTTTTTCCTGGTTTTTTTTTTTTTTTTTTTTTTTTTTTTTTACAAAGAAACCCTATTTTACTGGATTTTCGGTATTGCTTTACAGGGACACCCCATTCTTTGATAGATTTTGAGGAGTTTTTCTGATTTTTAGGTTCCTTAAAGAGTTATTGTGATACCCTCCACGTCGGGTTTTTGGGGAAGGGTCTTCCAGACCCCGGAGGGTCAAATCGAATATTGATCTTTACCGATTTCAACTGTCTGTGGTGCCGGCCGTCCGTAGCATTTTTCCGCAACACTTCACGGCCACAGTTTTCAACCGATTTTCACCAGATTTTCACAAATCTTCCTTTTCGGTGAACAAAAAATAACTACGGCTATTTTTGAGTTTCGAAAAAATGGCGGAGATATGTTTGCTTAAAGTTTTAATTTTCCGGAACACTTCACGGCCACAATTTTCACCCGATTTGACCAAAATTTTCACATAGTCTTTCTCACTCAATGAAGAAGAAAGGAACGAGGGCGATTTTCGAATATCAAAAAAATGACGGAGATATGTCTGTTTGAAATTTTAAAAACTGCGCTGCAGCTGAACCATGGGTCCGATTTTCCCCAAATTTCACCAAATACCTACTCCTTATATTTTGTCGAATTTTTGGTGTAATAAACAATTTTTTGTTATTTTAGGGAGAAATTTGATACTTCCACCGTTACGTGAGGGACCTCCTTGGGCAAAAATCCCATTATTTCTACCTTCCTACTTAAAAAAATTTTCGAAAAAAAAAAGTACTAGTCTGGAGCTGGCCCCGACGGGAACTTCCTTAAAGAGAAGTATCTATATAGGAGGGGGAAGTATATGGGAGGAGAAGTATAACGGAGTGGGAAGTATGTGGGAGGGGAAGTATAACGGAGGGGAAGTATAACGAACGGGGAAGTATAACGGAGGGGAAAGTATAAGGAGGGGAAAGTATAAAGAGGGGGAAGTATAATGGGGGAAGTATAAGGGAACGAAAGTATAAAGGAAGGGGAGTAGTAGGAGGGAAAGTATAAAGGAGAATTTCCAAGTTAGTTTTTTCGAAAAATTTCGGGCTTTTTTTTCGAAAAATTTTCTAAGTTCTTTTTTCGAAAAATTTTCTAAGTTCTTTTTTTTGAAAAATGTTCTAAGTTTTTTTTGTCCGAAAAAAAATTTTTCAAAGTTTTTTTTCAAAAAATTTTCCGGGTTTTTTTTTTTTTTTTTTTTTTTTTTCCGAAAAATTTTTTAAGTGCTTTTTTTCGAAAATTTTTTAAGTTTTTTTTCGAAAAATTTTCTGGTTTTTCTTCTTTTTCTTTTTTCTTTTTTCTTTTTTATTTTTTTTGAAAAATTTTTAAGTTCTTTTTTCGAAAAATTTTCTAAGTGTCGAGGTAGAAATAATGGGCTCTTTGGCCTAGGGATGTCCCTCTCGTAAAGGGTAGAAGTACGAAATTTCTCCCTACTGATAAAAATAGTAATTAAAAAAGTGGCAATTTTTTTGCACCAAAAATTCTTAAAAATATAAGGAGTAATTGGTGAAAATTTGGTGTGAAAAATCGGTTAACGGTTCGGCCGCAGCGAATTTTTTAAAATTTCAACAGACATATCTCCGCCATTTTTTCGAAATTCAAAAATCCCCTCGTTACATTCTTCTTCACCGGCTAAAGAAATTTGTGTAAAAATTTGGTGAAAACGGATGAAAACTGTGGCCGTAAAGTGTTCCGGAAAAAAAAATGCTACGGACGGCCGGCCGGCCGGCAACACAGACAAAGTTGAGATCGGTAAAGATCAATATTCGATTTGACCCTCCGGGTCTGGAAGACCCTTCCCCAAAAACCCGACGTCGAGGGTATCGCAATAACTTCTTTAAAAAAAAAAAAGGAAAACCGGAAAATATTTCGAAAAAAACTTTAAATTTTTTGAAAAAAAAATTTTTTTTTTGGACAAAAAAACTTAGAAAATTTTTCAAAAAAAAAAAAAAAAAAAAAAAAAAAAAAAAAAAAAAAAAAAAAAAAAACGGAAAATTTTTCGCAAAAACCAAACTTGCAAAATTGTCCTTTATACTTTCCCTCCCTACTAAATCCCCTTCCTTTATACTTCCCCTCCATTATACTCCCCCTCTGTTATACTTCCTACTCCGTTATACTTTCCCCTCCGTTATACTTCCCCTCCGTTATACTTCCCCCTCCCAATACTTCCCCCTCCGTTATACTTCCCCTCCCATATACTTCCCACTACGTTTTACGTCCCTCCGTACTTCCCCTCCTATATAGATACTTCTCTTTAAGGAAGTTTTCGTTGGAAGCTCTTCAACCAGTACTTTTTAAAGGCTTGGCGGCAGTTTCCAAGCTTTTTTGACCGAGGTATCTCCTTACTTGAGGTTCTTTATACCTCGAAAACTAGATTTTTCCCACATGTAACTATTTTTAAGGGGATTATTGGCGTTTTTACTAGATATCGATTTTCAAGACAAGATGAGCGCAATGTCAAGCAGATTTAAGATTATAGATACATTTTGGGCTTTTTTTTTTTCTTTCCAAGAAAACATTTTCTTCTCCAAATCTAAGGGCTTTTACGCTAAAACTTAAGTTTTACAAATCTCCGTAAATTTTGGTTAGCGATAATGATGAAACAAGGGTTTTTATTCAAAATTTTGGTTCGAAGATTTTTATTTTGACTGATGGAAGTCCGCTTGCTAAAAATTTTGTCAATTAATTTCTGTTTTTGATAAGGAATGATAGCGCCAAGTTGATTTAAATTACTTTTATTACTTTGGAATGAACCTAAGAAAAACAAATTAAAAGAACGCTAAAACGCCCCAAGTATGAATCAAAAGGAAATTCGTAAAGTTAGGTTGGTAAAGTGGTGGCGCTACGTAAGGCTTGTATCTTTCCCGCTCTTTGTTATCACAATAAATTGCCCTCCAAAACATTATCACAAACAGTTCATTATTTTTTCTATATTTACAGTTTAAAATGACTCAGTTTTCTCAAGATCAGCTTCCGGAGCTTCTTTCAATTTTCTACCGTCGTATTCCCTACGGACCATATTTCGATGGCTTTCCTATGGCCTCGTCAATCCGAATACGTTTTCACACCGAGAGATGTCTTTTACACTCCCCGGCGACATTTACATCCGATATCAAAGTTTCGACAAACTCGAAGACTTCGAAAGTGAACTTCAACGCAAATGTCCGGAAAAAATCGATTTAGGAGGAGTCTACAATATCAAGTACTTCATTTACAAAGTAGTAGTTTTTGTACTTTTGGCATTTTAGGGCCTAAATTGAAACGGATGACTACAACATTTGAAGTTGAAGAAAAAGAGCTGGTTTTCGATATCGACATCACCGATTACGACAGCGTCAGAACTTGCTGTAAAGATGCCGACGTCTGTCCCAAATGTTGGAAACTTATGTCGATCGCCACAAAAATTTTAGACACTGCCTTAAGAGGTTTTTTGACCTAATTATTACTTTTTTTGACAACTATTTTCAGAGGATTTTGGCTTTAAACATCTTCTCTGGGTGTTTTCTGGAAGAAGAGGTGTCCATTGTTGGGTCTGCGATGATACAGCACGTAAACTTGGACTCAAAAGTCAGATCCGACATAGCAGAATATCTTCAGCTTTATCACATGAAGATCAGACTGGAAAAGTCGCCCACATTCCTGCTTTTAGAGTTCATCC
>JACGAQ010002139.1:0-45626 GCA_014119065.1 Orius insidiosus | reverse complement strand
TTGGCCAAAAAAGGTTCGCTCACTCCCTATTAGGACCCTTCCCCTTTTGGGCTTACGAAAGACCAGATAAAAGGGGAAACAAAAAAGTGGGTTGAACTTCGGTTCCAAAACAGTGGAGGGAGTCCAGAGGCTTGCGACAAGCGAAAAGACTCATTGACTCCTTCCCTCTAAGAGTCTCACAAACTCTATCTCTGAACCGTAAGGACCTGAGGCTCCTGATGGTATCCTGACTGGGCACCACCCGGTTGGGTACCACTTAAGGAACATGGGGATAGTCACAGAGGGTAGGTGCAAACTCTGTGACGAAGGTTCAGAGACAACAGAGCACCTCTTGAGTGAGTGCGAAGCACTTGCAAGGAGGCGGTTTACAATGTTTGGGAAACCCCTTCTCTGGCGGACATACAGGAATCTGCCTTCTGGAAACTGATGGAATTTTTGAGAATTCTACCGGTTTCCAGAATTAGCCCCTAGAAATGAGGCGGCACAATAGAGCCTTAATTAAGTGCTAGGGAACCTTAGGGGAACCTCCTCGTGGGCAACAAAAAAAAAAAATATTATTGACTACTGAATTATATGAATACGCCCAAAAATGGTCTAAATACGGATTATATACAGTGGAGAAAGTACAGTTTGGTTAAAATGGAAGAAGAATCGGATGAGCGTCGTGGTGGCCGTGCGTGTTAAGGCGTTAATCCCAAACATTGCGATACGGCGTTCATCTATGGGGTCCAGGGTTCAAAGCGGGCGGCCCCCAAATTTAACCTAAGGAACCTAAATGGATTTTTCTGATGGAAAACACCACTGACGCAAGGGGGCACAATAGATCGCTTAAAAGATCAAGTGCACACTGATGATGATGAATGATTTAAGTGCACCTGGAAAAAAAAAAATAAATAAATAAAAGAAGAACCGGATTTTTTTAAAATTATGAAAGTTCATAATCAAATTTTAAAAGAAGGTGGAAGCCAATGTAAATAAAAGAAAAGGCGATGAACATCTCAAAAACAAAAAAAAAGTGAGAAAAAAAACTCTAGTATTATATTCATTTTATAACTTGAAACGATTCTTAATACTTCACAATCAACTTTTTCAAAGAAATGAACTCTTTAAAACATAAGAGTTTGTAGTAATTTTCATCCAGTGAACTGATAGATCCTAATAGCCAGATACATACGTGGGTATTATTAAATATGTAATTTAAATTTTAAATAAATAAGTATATTTGAGGCGCTGGGTACGAAGGGCGAACTCGACATCGGACAATTTTTTAAACTTCCTTAAAGAAGTTATTGTGATACCCTCGACGTCGGGTTTTTGGGGAAGGGTCCTCCAGTTTTCTTTCATTTTCAGATTCTAGACTTCTTGGTGAATACACCTATATCATTTTTTGTTGAGTTCGCCATTTTTTCCCCTTTAAATAAGTAAAACCGAAACTTTAAAATGCGAATATTTGAAACTACGTTTTTTCGAGTTCGCCCTTCGTACCCGGAGCGCCTCATTTTTAAACGAATAAATACATAAATAAATAGTTTAAAATGTAAGTAAGCAATTATTTCTATCGTTGTTTACAGCATTGGTATTTTCTTGGTGAGACACAAGTACTCGGAGCAGTCATTTTGTTTTCCTGCTGCAACTGTTCTTAAGATGTTGAAGAAGCTCTTTTCTTCTTTCCCTTGCTCGCTACTCATGACCCTGAAGATTGAAACGATTAGATGAAAAACAAAAATGAATTCTTTTTAGCTGTACCTGGCGAGTGCTTTGGCTCCTGGGATCCGTCTGGCCGACATACCAAGAGAGCAAGCAATTTTCTCGGTGCAGACACCTTCGGAAATGGCTCTGGCGACGTCGCTCGAAACCCTGTCGACAAGATCGTCGTGGTCTGCTTTCTTGTTGAAAAGGTGGCCAAGATGACCTCCGAATTTCGGGAGAAATAGGGACTTCAACATTACGAAAAGGAAAGCACCGAGTCCAAGGGTGAGAACTGGATGAGCGATCGAGAGGAATTTAAATTTCAAAGCGTCGATTGCAGCGCAGATCGGTGTGAGAGCGAAAGGGGAGGAGGGACGATCGGAGGGAAAAAGGGGCCTCCGACGAAACCAGGACCGAAAACCTGCGCCTGTGGGTCCACCTTGCTCAGGAGTCGAAGGCTCCGTTGCATGATTCGCCGCCGGATAACCGACTGCGGGTAAGGACCTGTCGGTGCGTAGTCTGCTCCCGCAACAGCCATATTCCAAGGATTGCTAAAACAAAAAATCATTACTTTGTGTTACATGTTTGACTAACATCAGAAATTGATTTAAAGTTCACATTTTATAACAGCTTCAGAAATTTTTAAAATCATACATAAAAAACTTAAAAGCGAAAATTGAAACCAGGCGATATATTTCATTAAATTGTCCAGGAGAATGAATTAAAATTGATATTCTGGATAAAATTAAATATTAGATTTCAAAATGAATTTTTTTTAAATAATTTATATTGTAAAATTGCAGCACAGCTCTTTTTGAATATTTTTTGTGCAACTAATGAAACATGGTAAACAAATATTGAACATACCAAGAAAAATTTTGGCTTCCATTTCGTTTATTAGGGTGAAGAGTTTGGTGAATTTGATGGTTGATTCAATGGTAGCTGTCAACTGATGTCTAGTGAAAGGTGGCGATGGGTTTTTAT
The DNA here is from genome assembly GCA_014119065.1 of Orius insidiosus. Lineage (NCBI taxonomy): Eukaryota > Metazoa > Arthropoda > Insecta > Hemiptera > Anthocoridae > Orius > Orius insidiosus. The sequence goes on along the minus strand of JACGAQ010002139.1, from coordinate 42,953 downwards.
ACGAAAATTCTAATTAAAGGATGAAGATTGGCATTAGAGAGGGTTGTTAATGCTTCATAAGTACTGTTATTCACCCTCTCAGTGAAAGTATATTTACGCATTTTTTCTTTTGTCATTAAAATATTATAGTTATGAGTTATGACCAGAGCAAGGATTCCCGTGCAATTGCATGTTTTTTTTTGGCTGCTTGGAAATCAATAAAATTTAGATAGTTTTTCGAATCATGAAAAACTGAGCATTTTAAGCACTACTTAATACTGCACGATTTGCACGTTTTGGGGTATATTGCACGAAAATTGCACGTTTTGGGAATTTTGCAAATTAGCTGCACGTTTTGAATTTTTTTTTTTTTTTTTTCTGAGTTTGAATGAAAATAGATGTGATAGGTGTTCAAACTACAGACACGTTAAAAACCGAAATCCTACTAGGTAGGTATGTGATGTAGGTAGGTACTGAGAGCAGGTAATCAACTTACACCATCGACTATGCTTTGTCGATGCTTACACACTTGATAGCATCCCGTTACCGTTCCGGTTCCAGACATAAACTCAACTACCTTGAACTTTTTTAAGTAGATATTTTTTTTTTTTTTTTTTTTTTTTTTTTTTTTTTTTTTTTTTTTTTTTTTTTTTTAAACTATGAAAATAAAAATACCTAATTGAATTTAACTATTGAGAACATATTGTTATTGAAGTACGTTACAGATATTTTAGTTTGCCTGAAGGAACGCTTTTGGGAGAAGGGAAAAAATCGATTTGTGCCCGGTAGCAGTGACTGGTGAGTGACAGATCCAAATCGGTATAGAAGTTAATCAGAGCCAGAAAAGAAACTGATATGGTTTTTCTTTCTGGCTACTGAGAACATCATTAATCGTCAGCATAAAATATCATTTTAAAAAATCTTAATTCTTGCGAATTCTGGAATCTTGTTGAAAATCACTGGAATCGGAACAGGACCGGTAAAATGTAACAGTTACATACGTCATAGTCACGACAGAAACTGATCGACCACCCCAGGAGGTTATTTGTTATTTTCCTAATTCCTATTTCGTTTGTTTTTTTCGCCTGTTCGTTACGAATTTCGATTCCCAGTGTAAAAAAGTTTAAATGCCTAAAATTAAGAGTAAAACTTCTTCCAAAATAATTGGATGGATTGAAAAATTTCCCCAATTAAAGTTTAGTGACGGTTGCGTGATTTGTACCGTTTGTCAAAAAAACATCGGGTGCGAACGGAAGTCTCAGATAGACGCCCATTGTTTAACGAGTAAGTCATCGTACCACTTCTCTATTTTTAAATACATTCTCCTTTTTTGTTTGTTAGGTTCTCATAAAGCGTTAGTGGAAAAAAACGTTAAGCAGCCTAAGCAGCTCTTATTTAAAGAAAGCTGCGCCAAAATAACTGATAGAAAAGAATTTTATCACGACCTCTGTTATGCTATGGTTGCATCAAACATTCCGCTCTTCAAGCTAAAATCGCGATTTTTCCGGGAGTTCTTGGAAAAACATACGAATCAAGTATCCATTCCGGATGAAAGTACGCTAAGGAAAAATTATTTGAAAGACTGTTTTTCCTCAACGATTGAATTGATTAAAACTAAATAATTGATAAACATGTGTACATCATGGTCGACGAAACAACTGACGCCCGTGGAAACTATATTTGCTCGTTACTAATCGGAATTCTTGAACCTACTGCTCTGCCTACGTCGTATTTAGTTTCGTGCAAAATCCTTCCAAAAACTGACAGTGACAATGTGTCGCGCTTCGTTAACGACTCTCTTTCACAGTTGTACCCGGACTTGTCATTTCAAAATAAAATTTTAATATTTCTGAGCGATGCCGCCCCCTACATGATCAAGACGGGGAAGAATTTACGCGCCTTTTACCACAATATGATACACGTGACATGTGTGGCGCATGGCCTAAACCGGGTCGCGGAAAAAGTTCGCGAAAAGTTTCCGCAGGTGAACAAATTAATTAATAATGGGAAAAAAGTCTTTTTGAAAGCACCTCATCGTGTTTCTCTGTACACCACTCACATGAATTGCCCTCTGCCCCCAGACGTCGTTGTCACACGATGGGGGACATGGCTTCGAGCAGCTTTGTTTTATTCCGAAAATTTTGAATCTTTCAAAAATGTTATTTCGATGTTGGAAGATGATGCCCAATCAATCGTCGCAGACCTTACGTATATCAGTGCAAATTTAAGTTTCCTGCCATTTGCAATTGAAAAACTGCAAGAAAAAAATTTAACCTTGAACAACCAAATTGGTATCATCGACGAAGTGCATAATTCTTTTAAAAAAATGGAAAATTCACAGGGAAAAACAATTTTAAATAAATTTGAATCTGTGTTTTCAAAAAACGTTGGCTACGATGCTCTGAAAAATATTAACAGAATATTAAACGGGGATTCCACGGATCTTGGATCTATCAAAGATCCTAATATCCTAAAATGCTATAAAAATTGTCCTCTTACAACCGTGGACATAGAAAGATCCTTTTCGCAACTTAAAAATGTATTCAGCGACCGAAGATACGGGTTCACTGAAGAAAATTTAGAAATGTACATCGTCACAAATTTTAACAGTGACTTTTTAGAATAATTATTTGTACCTTTTTATTTCACTGAATAAAAATAAGTTTTTTTCTTTTTATTTTTTTGTCCTTAATTTATTAATTAAATTATTATATTATTTTTTATGGTATTTTGTTTACATAATCATTTAAAAACAAATTAAATAACTAAAGAGAATTTAATTTTCTGTAAAAGCATGTATTAAAATTTTTATTGCACGTTTTTTGCACGTTTTAGCATTTTTTTCTGCACGTTTTTTAATTTTTACTGCACGAATGTCCGCGCTCTGGTTATGACTAAAAACAATGATAAAACATAAAATCAATATTTTTCCCTCTGACATTACCTTGCTGCATAACTTTCATTTATTTTATTAAAATACTTGTTTAATAGCTTGCAGACATAACTAAGTTTAACTTATAGTTTTAAATAGTTTCTTCAATTTTTCTTTTGTTACAGGGAAAAAACCACTTGAAGACTACTCCACCAACAGGCGAAGCATCCGATTTGAGATGGTTCGATGGTGTCGATTATCGTGAGATCAGCGCTGCTGTGAGGTTCGATTCTGGGCCGTGAAAATCTCTGAAAGATGATCGATTGAGGGAGGAAAAACGAATTTCACCGACCTCTGAATGAAACGTCTGTTGCAAAACGATTTCTGATCCATCCAAGTGAGCTGAGCCCTGTAGTAAGCTTCAAAACCGGCCATTTTATAAAGAAAGTGTTCACTTGCTGATTCGGTTCGCTTGTAATATGTCTTGAACTAAGAGAATTCTTCATCTTGGATGGTTCTAGTGAGCAGTTGTTTAGGGTTTCCTGGACTTCTTTCGTGTTTTTAGGCATAGTTGGATACTTTTTCCTCCAGTTCAATACTTTTCAGATTTAATTCCTAATGTGAGAAAATCCGAACTGTAAATGGACGCCTCCAACAAATCGACCTCATCGAGAAAATTCATCGCCTCTTGCGGCTTTTATATTGCCGTCTTCTGCAACTTCTTTATCGTCGACTACCAGATCGTCTCGTTCTTCGACAAGAAAAACTGCAGCTGCGCGTAACGATAAAGGTGTAATATCCTCCCTAAGGGATAACCCCCTCCCTATAATTTCTGTGTTACGCTCCCCTCCTTCAGAGGCTGGAGACGTTACCTTCAGTTGTAATCCTGGGCCGCCAATAAACCCGTTTTAAATAATTAAAGCCTTTCAAATTTTCTTACTTCCAAATTATTCCGCCTAAACCTACTGAAATTCCATCCCGATTAACACCGCGGGATATCACAGAAACTTTTTGGTGTCAGAAGTGGGATGGAAGTCCAATTAGTAAACTTAAAGTGATTTACAAATATAAATCATACAACGAATTATGTTAACCAACAAAATCATATTGATCTTGCTCGTTGCTCTTGCATCTTGCAAAGACCATAACACCAAATCTGACAAGCCAACAACAACAGGCTCTATATCCGAATGCAGGAAAAAAGATTCTTACCAGGACAAGTTTGAATGCTACTCGACTTACTGCTCCCCCTCAGAATACAGCAACTATGCCATCATATGCAAAACACTCGCTCTAGAACTCGCAGAAATGACGGGAGAAAAAGATGACATAGTGAGATTTATCGGTATCCAAGGGTACACTGCTGTTGCAGGAAGTATCAGCATTGGAAAAGGAAACCTTTATAGGGCTTGTGATCTTTTTTACAGACCCTTCACACCTTCTGAACACGTGACTCACATGCTCCCAACTGACAAACCCACTATAGTCTACACCTGGACCACTCTAGTTGCAACTGAATATAAAAGGCCAATCTCCAAATATCTCACCATAGATGGTGATAAAACTCACAGATACCTTTACGCAGCAAGAGGAGAGGCTTCCGGAATGCAGCAATTCTTCCAAAACCAGAGAACACCAACAAAGAACTGCGCGTCTTATGAATCCCTACACCCAGAAGAAATTAAAGACCGAAAATTCATTAGCATCATGATCGATGGAGATGCCTTCTGCAACTCCATATCAGACCAATTTAATGTCGTGGTTGGGAATTACAAGCTTAACGAAAATATTGCCGTCAACATGAACTCCGAAGAGATGTTCATACCTGAATGGGAATGTACAAGAGTTTCACAGAAATATGTTTGCTATGGAGACGCCCCGACCGCACTCGTTAATTTTTTAGCGAATATGATCTGATGGGGCAGGCCCAGATTTGCAGATTTGCTGCTAAGAAGAAAAAAAAATTTCTTCAAAATGCCAAACAACACGTCGAGTTGACAAGAAAAATGGGAGTTCAAGTGGGAAATAGAACCTTTTCGCGCTGAGGTTGCTTTACCCAAAAATAACTTTTCATTGCCTTGGGACACCGATATGTCACCATTTCAATATTTAAAAGCTATATTCAGTGACCAAATAATTGAATATATCGTCGATATGACCAATTTATATTCCATTCAAAAGGACCCGTCATCACTTCTTGACACAAACCCGAAGGAAATTTCGACATTTTTGGGCATATCATTGTTGATGGGCTTGGTAAAAATGCCAAGCTTCGAAGATTATTGGAGCCATGAACTTAAATACGAAAAAATGTCCCTGAAAAGATTTTAAAAATTCGATCCTGTATTCACCTATGCGACAATTCCGTCCAATCAGACGATCCCTACTACAAAATACGACCCTTTCTGCAAGCTCTAAGAAAAAACTTTCTGATTGTAGAGGAAGAAAGTGAGTTCTCGATAGACGAAATGCTGATCGGCTACAAGGGCTCTTTCGTTCGGCTCGTTCTCAGGTTCACGCTCTTCAAATCTTCGAGTGGCTTGCACTGTTTGTCCGGGCTCTTCAGAATCATTATCTACGGATGTAGCGTTATCAGCTTCAGAAGATTCGGCGATTATGTTCTTCGCACTCTTTGGCAATTTCAGCTCCCACTCCCCATGGTGCATGTGATTGGTGCCCGGGGTGAGCAAGATAAGTTTTTGATAGATTGGATGGCTTTGCTGAGCCGATAGGAGAAAGTTCTGCATAATTCCGAATGGCAGTCTTCAGCTCTTCTGTGCTCAACATACAAGAAGTAAATGAGGATGCAGAAAATGAGGACAATCAAAATGATTGTTCCTATGATGATTCTGTTGAAACTTTTGTCCTCCGAAGCTTCTATTTTCCTCTCTTTGATTTCTTCTTTTTAATATTTCCTTTTGAGATACTCGCTTTTTTTTTTTTAAATATCGACTAGTTCGTAACCAAGTCCATAATACCATTGGAAGACTAGCTTCGGATGCCGATAACTTCGAAGAAATCACCAGTCGCATGCTACGTCCTCAACCTGCTGCAAAAACATTGGAAGAGCTGGTTAAAAAAGAGGGGCTAGATAGGAGCATCGATTTATGTAATAGTCCCATGTATTTGTTTGTATTATGGCGAAGGACGCCATAAACTCTTTTTTGGTAGGATTTTCGTTGTGTAAAGTTGACCTTCGATTTTTTTGGCTACAATAATATTGTAACTTTTTTGGGTTAGTGCCCGTTGAACACTGTCAGAAATGGTCCCAGCAAATCTGCCTCGAACCACGCCCACCAGGTCATCCGCATAGCCAAAGCAGACATAGCAGGTCGCCAACCATAGTTAAAAGAATTTTTTTAGTTTGAAGGTGAGACTTTTCTTTAGTAGTTAGTTATCTGTCCTTACAGATAGTATCTACCAGTAAGTTGAATACTCTCACTTTGCCTAAGCCACTTTGAATTTTATTGGCTGCTATTCACAGCGCCCCAATAACCACCCGAGTTACCTTTCTCCAAAAGATTAAGAACCCAGTCATCAAGCGGGAGGTCGGCTTTTTCGACGGAATATTTAGCGTAACACTGAAATTAATAAGTCAGAAATGGTCCCAGCAAATCTGCCTCGAACCACGACCACCAGGTCATCCGCATAGCCAAAGCCATCCGTTGCGAAACCTGTCCTGCATTTTGTTTGTTCCGGTTCTCCGTATGTTAAATGGAGGGCAAAGTGAGCTCTCGCCCGAACACCAGGGGGAAAAACGATTCGCCGAGGGGCTTGCTATGAGGGGTATAAACCCATTGAAATGATGAAAGCCCTGAGGAAGAAATGGATCGCCCATGACAAGAAAGGTGCCAATGGAAAAGCAACCCACACCGCTAAGTATGGGGATGAAGGGGAAGAGGTGTCTTACACCTATACCAATCGCGAGACCTTTATCCGCGATATGAATTTTCTGGAGTCAGTATTCTGCACCAGAGGGTCTTCTATGGATAAGGCCCTTAAGAAAATGGACACCAATTGGGCACAGATCGTCAAAATGATGATCGACAAATATGAAGTGGATTACAAAAAGAGGGCACCCGGGACGTCCATTGGGAAGAATGTGATCACTATGCCCAGGGTGGTGGGATGTTTCCCGATGGCTGCAGTGAAAAGCTTTCACAGGGGCTATGGGAAGCCTCTTTACGCATTGGCTGATTTGGGGGCCAACGAAGGAGACAGCAAAGCACTCCTCACCTCATACTACGCTTCTTTAATGCCGGTAACATGGAAGTTCCCGGGCAAAGCTAGTCTGATGGTGCTCATGCACGTGTTATCGGACAACGTCATCCATCCTCGCAACAAGAGGACCCCCATTAAGACCTTAGTAAGGTACACGCTGGCCTCGTATAGGTCAACAATATGTTTTATTTATATTTCATTTTATGTTCGAGTCATCTGACTCTTTAGTAGATAGTTATCTGTCCTTACAGATAGTATCTACCAGTAAGTTGAATACTCTCACTTTGCCTAAGCCTCTTATAATTTTATTAGCTGCTACTCACTGCGCCCCAACAACGACCCGAGTTCCTTTCTCCAAAAGATTAAGAACCCAGTCATCAAGCGGGAGGTCGGCCTTTCGACGGAATATTTAGCGTAACACTGAAATTAATAAGTCAGAAAAAGGTCCCAGCAAATCTGCCTCGAACCACCACCAGGTCATCCGCATAGCCAAAGCAGACATAGCAGGTCGCCAACCATAGTTAGAAGAATTTTTAAAAGGTTCTAGAGGGATCTAGATGGCTTCGGAAGTAGAAGGTTCCAGAAGATTCTAGATGACTCCGGGGGTATCTAGATGTTCCCCTCCCTTCTGCGACTAAGTCCTATGGTAAACTTTATTCGCTAGAGTATAGCGTTCCAACAGCGGCGATATAAAATTTATATACGTGTAAAAACATATGTTTTATTTATATTTCATTTTATGTTCGAGTCATCTGACTCTTTAGTAGATAGTTATCTGTCCTTACAGATAGTATCTACCAGTGAGTTGAATACTCTCACTTTACCTAAGCCACTCATGATTTTATTGGCTGCTACTCACGGCGCCCCAACAACGACCCGAGTTACCTTTCTCCAAAAGATTAAGAACCCAGTCATCAAGCGGGAGGTCGGGCTTTTCGACGGAACATTTAGCGTAACACTGAAATTAATAAGTCAGAAAGGTCCTAGCAAATCTGCCTCGAACCACCACCAGGTCATCCGCATAGCCAAAGCAGACATAGCAGGTCGCCAACCATAGTTAAAAGAATTTTTTTAGTTTGAAGGTGAGACTTCTCTTTAGTAGTTAGTTATCTGTCCTTACAGATAGTATCTACCAGTAAGTTGAATACTCTCACTTTACCTAAGCCACTCATGATTTTATTGGCTTCCACTCACTGCGCCCCAACAACGACCCGAGTTACCTTTCTCCAAAAGATTAAGAACCCAGTCATCAAGCGGGAGGTCGGCCTTTTCGACGGAACATTTAGCGTAACACTGAAATTATTAAGTCAGAAAGGTCCTAGCAAATCTGCCTCGAACCACCACCAGGTCATCCGCATAGCCAAAGCAGACATAGCAGGTCGCCAACCATAGTTTAAGAATTTTTTTAGTTTGAAGGTGAGACTTCTCTTTAGTAGTTAGTTATCTGTCCTTACAGATACTACCTACCAGTAAGTTGAATACTCTCACTTTGCCTAAGCCACTTTGCATTTTATTGGCTGCTATTCACTGCGCCCCAATAACCACCCGAGTTACCTTTCTCCAAAAGATTGAGAACCCAGTCATCAAGCGGGAGGTCGGCCTTTTCGACGGAATATTTAGCGTAACACTGAAATTAATTAATTTTTTTTAAATACCAAAATTATTGCAGAACACTCACTCCAACACTTTTATTATTTTTAATTTAAAGATGATATTATTTAATTTATTTCAGATAGTGTGGTGAATGAACACTAACAATAAGGCCGAAAAACCATTATTCAGCATTTGCGGTACTTAAATTGATATAGAAAAATTCTGTTAATTTATTTAAGAGAAAGTACGACTCTAAACTCAGTGGAAGTGAATCAAGCTAGGTGGGCCTGATGGTAAAAGGTTGATGAAGATGTGAAGAGGATGGGTTGTTAACAGTAGAATGTCGTCTTCCAAATGAAACCATAATTTTAGAGATGCTCGCTTTTCGAAAGTAGGGGCAGATTGGTGGGGGCGAGGCAGACCGGAAGTTCTCTATGGTGGGGAATAAATCCTTCCCTCAATAACAAAATGAACCAAGGTTACTGAAGGCCTATGTCCACGCCAAGTGTGCGAGGGGGAGAGAGAGAAAGAGTGAATGAGTGAGTGTGTGCGAGAGGGGGGAAAATCCCACAGCTGCTTATTTTTAATACTTTTTATAATATATTTTTACTTTTAACTTCCTTAAAGAAGTTATTGTGATACCCTCCACGTCGGGTTTTTGGGGAGGGGTCTTCCAGACCCCGGAGGGTCAAATCGAATATTGATCTTTACCGATCTCAACTTTGTCTGTGGTGCCGGCCGGCCGTCCGCCCGGCCGTAGCATTTTTTTCCGGAACACTTTACGGCCACAGTTTTCATCCGATTTTCACCAAATTTTTACACAAATTTCTTTAGCCGGTGAAGAAGAATGTAACGAGGGCGATTTTTGAATTTCGAAAAAATGGCGGAGATATGTCTGTTTGAAATTTTAAAAAATTTGCTGCGGCCGAACCGTTACTCCGATTTTCACCAAATGTTCACCAATTACTCCTTATATTTTTTAAGAATTTTTGGCGGAAAAAAATTGCGACTTTTTAATTATTAATCTTTTTTTAGTAGGGAGAAATTTCGTACTTCTACCCTTTACGAGAGGCACATCCGTAAGCCAAAGAGCCCATTATTTCTACCTTGGCACTTTTTCGAAAAAATTACTAAGTTTTTTATTTTTATTTTTATTTTTTATTTTTTTTTTTTAAGAGGCGTCCACTTGGGGCGCGAAACTAGTCAATAAAAAATTCTAAACAAGCGTCCGATAAGTCAAAAAACCCATAAAATATAAGTTTAAAAAAAAAAAAAAAAAAAATTTCGAGAAAAAAATCGGAAAATTTTTGGGAAAAAATAAAACTCGGACAATTTTTCAAAAATAAACTTATAAAATTTTTCGACAAAACAAACTTGGAAAATTCTCCTTTATACTTTCCCTCCCTTATACATCCCCTTCCGTTATACTTTCAAAATCATGGGAGATTGCCTGAGTGTCGGGTACTTTCCGAAAGCATGGAAGACTGCGCTTATCTGTGCCTTTCACATTCCTGGAAGACCGCCGGACGATCCTAACTCCTACAGGCTCATATCGCTGTTGTCGGTATTGGGCAAACTGCTAGAGATGTTGGTATTGGAAAAAATGCGAGAAAGCGAGGACTTTGCCCTTAGCGACAGGCAGTATGGAGGCGTTCGAGGACGCTCCACCTCACACGCAATCGTGGAACTGCGAGAAAAAGTAGAAACGTCAACTTATAAATATGTTGCAGTAATTCTGTTTGATATCAAAAAGGCCTTTGACCGATTATGGTGGCCCATGGTGTTCAAGGCGGTCGAGAGAAGAAGTTTCCCACATTACATCAAAAGAATAATCAGAAAGTATCTAAGTGATCAACATGCATTATTAGAGTCATATGATTCTCAGTGTCAGAGGCAAATAGAAATAGGAGTGCCGCAAGGTTCGGTACTCGGGCCATATCTATGGTCCCTTGTCTTTGATGAGCTGCTAAGACATCTAGAGCCAAGTAATGTACAGTCCTTCGTATATGTCGACGATTTAGCGGTGCTTTTGGAATCGGACACTAAAGCTGGACTGGAAACGAGAGGAGCTGAGGCGGTGAGAATCGTCCAAGAATGGTGTGCAGAAGTCAAGTTGGAAGTCGCCGAAGAGAAGACCGTACTGGTCCTGCTCAAAGGAAAGTTAAACCCACGTAGCCCTCCGGTTATAAGGATAAATGGAAAAGTCATAGCGACCCCACCTTCTGCCCGTTACCTGGGAGTCCAAGTGGGACGTTATTTAAGTTTTACGGAGCATATAAATAGCTTGAAGAACAAAGTTGCGACGAAAATTGCGAAATCGAGCACGATAAGTGGAGCTTCATGGGGGATGAAGTACAAGCACAGAATTATCATTCATAAGTCGATATCAGAGTCGATATTGTCATATGCATGCCCAGCCTGGTCGCGAAAATTGACGAAAGCACATGCAGAGAAGCTGTTGTCAGCGCAGAGAAGCAGCCTGCTGTTTGTTTCAAAAGCATATAGGACGGTATCGACGGAAGCATTACAGGTTATAACAGGGCAGATGCCCATAGATCTGAAACTCCTGTACGCACGAGTCAAATGGGACCTCCATAACGAGAGAACCCCCGAGATTGACGTAGAAACGTGCGAAGAAGCGGAAGAAGAACTCATAAGGAGATGGCAAGAGCGATGGAACACCTCAACAAAAGGCCGATACACCTATAGAATATTCCCCAGCATCGTGGAAAGACTTAAGAAAGAATATGTAAAGCTCGACCATTACGTGACCCAATTCTTGACAGGGCACGGAGATTCTTTTTTGAAAATCAGCCATGAATTGGTTAGCACCATATCGAGCACTTGAGAGAACACATTCATATACCATTTTTTGGATTTGATGGCTATTCTATACAGGGCAATTAGCATGTCAACCAAATCAACTCCACCCATAAATGAGTTGTATAATTTTACTATATTGGGGCATTCTATCGTAATTTTTTTTAAGCTCATTCGAAAACCTTTGTGCTGTTTGCATCGGCAGCACTCCAGAAAAATTACTAGCTAACAGAACAGGTTTTTTGTCGAGCCACTTGACTATTACAATTTTCGAGTCACTGTCGACCGTCTGATCGAAACTGCCACGCCCGTTTGTCTTTAAAAGTTTTCGTCATGAACTACATGAAGGGGACATTTCTGTACTTTGTCTTGCCTGACTGTTCCCAGAGCAAGAATGCCGTATTCATTTCTAAGGAATGAAAGTAATTCAAGATTGGTAAAAAAATTATCAAAAAAAAGTACTGAAAATTGTTGAATTGACGGCTTTAGTGTTTTACATAATGCTAAAACAACTTGTGCAGACATAATGAAGCAGGACTCAGCATCAGTGAATTGGATATGGTCAAAAGTGCTTTCACCAGAATAAGGTAAAAAAATCATAAATGACACCGGATATTCCACATCTAACAAAAAATTTAAAGCCCCACATGTTTGGCTTATTCCTCACAAACTGCTTTAGGGAGCCAGCTTTAACTCCTTTATATGGCACCATCATTTCATCGATCGATAATCGAGTTTCATTCAAATCGATGCTGTCAAAATTTTTTCTGATCGCATCCATTAGTGGTTTAATTTTGTACCACCTGTCCCCATCATTTTTTGAGTTATCTGCGAAGTGAAGGAACCTCCTTATTTTTTATATGCATTTAATGGCATAATATCGGCGATTTTTGGATATCTTGTTTTCGCCTTCCAATAATCTTCATACGATGGAAGACAGGCAATGCCCATATGAATTTGTATCCCAATATAATTCAGGATAACGTTTTATGCTCATTATTGGGGCTGATCTCTTCTATGCTTTGCTCGACATCAAAAATTTTTGTATGGATGTGTCGTTACAATTAGAGTCAATGAAATCCATTAGCTCAAACACCTCAGTCAATAAAATATCATCGACAATGTCTTCTTTTAGAAAATGAGATACTGAAATACTCGTAGATGTCTGTGGTTCTGGGTCCTCATCGTCATCAGACTGTGCATACGCCTTTGGAACGAGGGCCAATATTTTCTCGCCCCTTGAACGATAAAAAGTCTGTAAAATAACCAAGGAAAAGGTAAATAAAGATTGTCCGAGGTAAATACACGTTGTTCGCTGGAGTAAAGTTAGTTCCTACGGAAAATAACAAATTGCACTTTCATCTATGTAAACAACGTGTCCTGGGGGATACAGAAACCAACAAAAACTAGTACGGGTCTAAAGAAAACAACGGCACGTTCTATTCTCAGGGTCCCGGTTTCTGTACCTCCCAGGATACAAAGTTTACGATTGATTATTATGTCAACATACTTTATTTAGACTGAAATTGCATTTAACTTAAAAAATAAGTTCTAAATTACGAATCAAAAAAGTTAGGGCAAAAAACTAAATAAATATATCATCAAAATATGAGTTTACTTACGGATTGACGAGACGCCATGCCGCCGGTGTAGAATCGAATGAAACCTTCTTCAATTTTACACCCAACACGTTTGGCCCCTCCAAAAACAGGTTTGCAGGGTAAAAGAACTTCCTTACTAATAGATTCACTTCAGAAATCACCGGAAAAAATTCTGGAGAGGCCACTGAGTGCAAATATCTAATGTATCCCAGGTGATACAGAAACCGGTTAAGGGTTAAAACGGTTCTTTAGCTACTTACTTTTTAGCACAGAGTAATGTGTACCATCGTACAATCGCTTTTTAGCTATGCCTACTACCTTGAAGATGGAGACTCCAAGGCGTTCTCTAAATTAGTCTGTGCCTAAAAATTAGAATGCGTCAACCATTTCGAGAAGAAGTTGGGGACGAGGCTTAGGAAAACTGAAGGCAAGCGTCAAAGGCCTTGGAGGGCGCGGAAAACTCACATTGAATAAATTGAATGTATATAAGAACGATATGGACAGCTGGGATTATACAAATCCGTCCGGCATGGGTATGTCTTGATTATATCTTTAGAAAAACCCCTTTAGAATCCATTTTCACACATTGCCATAAATAAATTACAAACTAATTTTGTCAAGGTTCTGCGCTCTAATATCGAAGACGTGGCGGCAATGTGGACAATGTTTTGCTACGTAACCTCTTCAAATGAGTGACCGTAGCACCTTTCATGCGGTGATTGGTGCAAGTTTAAAAAATACTCAATGGACTCCAAAAATATTGTTATATGCTAATCAACTCCAGGTTAATATATCAAAGACGAAGATAATGATCTTTAAGCGCGGAGGTAAGGCTAGTCCGTGCAAATTTAGTGAAAACCTTTAATTATCTTGGAGTCACTTTTTCCTACTCTGGGCTTTTCTTAAATGCAGCAAGGGATATGGTCCAAAAAGCCCAAAACGCCACCTCTACCGTTCTCTCCCTACTGGCTAACTCGGGATGCTCTCGAATTGTTGCTCTCTTATACATTACTAAGACTAACTCAATCCCAAATGCGAAATTCTCCCCCAAACACCTTCCGCAGATCCTCCACCTTCCTTACTTTGTATCCCTAACTTCCCTTCGTCACTGAACAAAAAAGTGAACTCCTCTGTCCTACCACTTTCCATCATAAAATTGCCTACAAAAACAGTCCAGAAAACCCCAATTCTGGAAAATCATGCAATAGTGCGCAAAACAGTCCAGAAAACCCCAATTCTGGAAAATCATGCAATAGTGCGCAAAACAGTCCAGAAAACCCCAATTCTGGAAAATCATGCAATAGTGCGCAAAACAGTCCAGAAAACCCCAATTCTGGAAAATCATGCAATAGTGCGCAAAACAGTCCAGAAAACCCCAATTCTGGAAAATCATGCAATAGTGCGCTTCATCAACGCTATGAACTGTGATTATTGATAAAAATATATATATATTGATAAAGGCTCAATCCCAAATGCGAAATTCTCCCCCAAACACCTTCCGCAGATCCTCCACCTTCCTTATTTTGTATCCCTAACTTTCCTTCGTCACTGAACAAAAAAGTGAACTCCTCTGTCCTACCACTTTCCATCATAACATAGAAATTGCCTACAAAAACAGTCCAGAAAACCCCAATTCTGGAAAATCATGCGATAGTGCGCTTCATCAACGCTATGAACTGTGATTATTGATAAAGGCAATATATATATTGATAAAGGCTCAATCCCAAATGCGAAATTCTCCCCCAAACACCTTCCGCAGATCCTCCACCTTCCTTATTTTGTATCCCTAACTTTCCTTCGTCACTGAACAAAAAGTGAACTCCTCTGTCCTACCACTTTCCATCATAACATAGAAATTGCCTACAAAAACAGTCCAGAAAACCCCAATTCTGGAAAATCATGCGATAGTGCGCTTCATCAACGCTATGAACTGTGATTATTGATAAAGGCAATATATATATGATAAAGGCTCAATCCCAAATGCGAAATTCTCCCCCAAACACCTTCCGCAGATCCTCCACCTTCCTTATTTTGTATCCCTAACTTTCCTTCGTCACTGAACAAAAAAGTGAACTCCTCTGTCCTACCACTTTCCATCATAACATAGAAATTGCCTACAAAAACAGTCCAGAAAACCCCAATTCTGGAAAATCATGCGATAGTGCGCTTCATCAACGCTATGAACTGTGATTATTGATAAAGGCAATATATATTGATAAAGGCTCAATCCCAAATGCGAAATTCTCCCCAAACACCTTCCGCAGATCCTCCACCTTCCTTATTTTGTATCCCTAACTTTCCTTCGTCACTGAACAAAAAAGTGAACTCCTCTGTCCTACCACTTTCCATCATAACATAGAAATTGCCTACAAAACAGTCCAGAAATTCCTACAAAAACAGTCCAGAAAACCCCAATTCTGGAAAATCATGCATAGTGCGCTTCATCAACGCTATGAACTGTGATTATTGATAAAGGCAATATATATATTGATAAAGGCTCAATCCCAAATGCGAAATTCTCCCCCAAACACCTTCCGCAGATCCTCCACCTTCCTTATTTTGTATCCCTAACTTTCCTTCGTCACTGAACAAAAAAGTGAACTCCTCTGTCCTACCACTTTCCATCATAACATAGAAATTGCCTACAAAAACAGTCCAGAAAACCCCAATTCTGGAAAATCATGCGATAGTGCGCTTCATCAACGCTATGAACTGTGATTATTGATAAAGGCAATATATATTGATAAGGCTCAATCCCAAATGCGAAATTCTCCCCCAAACACCTTCCGCAGATCCTCCACCTTCCTTACTTTGTATCCCTAACTTCCTTCGTCACTGAACAAAAAAGTGAACTCCTCTGTCCTACCACTTTCCATCATAACATAAAAATTGCCTACAAAAACAGTCCAGAAAACCCCAATTCTGGAAAACCATGCAATAGTGCGCTTCATCAACGCTATGAACTGTGATTATTGATAAAGGCAATATATATTGATAAAGGCTCAATCCCAAATGCGCAATTCTCCCCCAAACACCTTCCGCAGATCCTCCACCTTCCTTACTTTGTATCCCTAACTTCCCTTCGTCACTGAACAAAAAAGTGAACTCCTCTGTCCTACCACTTTCCATCATAACATAAAAATTGCCTACAAAAACAGTCCAGAAAACCCCAATTCTGGAAAACCATGCAATAGTGCGCTTCATCAACGCTATGAACTGTGATTATTGATAAAGGCAATATATATATTGATAAAGGCTCAATCCCAAATGCGAAATTCTCCCCCAAACACCTTCCGCAGATCCTCCACCTTCCTTACATTGTATCCCTAACTTCCCTTCGTCACTGAACAAAAAAGTGAACTCCTCTGTCCTACCACTTTCCATCATAACATAAAAATTGCCTACAAAAACAGCCCAGAAAACCCCAATTCTGGAAAATCATGCAATAGTGCGCTTCATCAACGCTATGAACTGTGATTATTGATAAAGGCATCAAATCGAATACGCCAATTACTTGATGAAAAATTACACCCTCTCTATTTTTCTATGGAGGCTCCGAGTAAAAAACAATATTAAAAAATGACAAACATCAAAGCTTAAAATAGTTGCTAATCATTCAATAAAACGTCACAAATCAGCTACTGATTTACATATAATAACTTACTTTTTAAAAGGAACTGAGAGTTGCACCGATACATGTATTGGGGTACACAACGACCCTTAACCCATTAAAGGCTGAAACTCAAAATTTTTACATTTCCGGTTTATTTATGTTAAGAACTATTCAGATAGGTCCAAGAAACACAAAAATAATTATACCGTAATTTTTTTCGCGGTAGGGGGGTCATAGGGGGGTGTGACATATATGTCACGCCAGGCTAATGCATTGTCAAAAGCAGTTTCAACACTCGACCGTTAGTCTATTTAAAAAATCGTCTCTACTTATAGCATATCGTGTTCTGTTTGGGTATCTATTGAATAAAACCAATAACCACTTGGAAGGAAACGTGAATAAAATTTATTAAATAGCTTTATCACATGAAATGACTAAAACAAATCGTAAACTAATGACTAAAACATATATATTACATCTATTTAGAGTGGTATGGAATGAAACATTTCACACACAAACCAACGTTGCATTTTGTACACACTGTCTTTACCGTCGATGTGCAATCTTCGTAATTGCACCGTCTTCTTTTTTCAATAGGCGCGACCAAATGACCGGTGTTGTCATATCTTGAGCTCTCCATTACTCTCACAGCTCTCGACTGAGACAACGGTCCCCGTATTTTCACCGGTTCCTTGAATCTCGTGGCATAGTATGTCGCGATCTCGCGAACGAATTCAAGTTTTGATAATCTTTTTCCAGATCCTCTGTAGAGGCACCATGCGTTGTTGACAGCAACATCTATCATCCAGGTGAAAAGAACCCACCACCATTTCTTTCCCGGATTGATATTCTGTAGCGAGCAACATCTTGGTCCATCCTATCCGTTCCTCCCATATTTTTATTGTACTTGAGTAGTACATGAGGTTGTGGGACTTGAATATGCTGACGGTTACTCCTGGAATACCTCTGTACAGGTTTTATTGGAGTAGCACCGAAAGCAGTTGAGGCGATTGAAACGCATTTGTTGTCCAGCCATTTGCAAATGAAAATTCCATCCGAGTGGTCAATACAATGATGAATTGTACCCCTTGATGATGACTCCATAACTTTTTTGAAGGGAGAGGGCAATCATTTGGAATTCTATTTCTCTGAGGGTTCCTGTAGCGTTGTAGCCATTACTTTTCAGATGTTTTAAAACGTTGAAGCTTGTAAATAAATTATCGATGTATATGTGATACGGCAAGTGGATTACTGGTTCAGGTAAGTTTGCAAGGAGAGTGATGAGCGGGGTTGTAGATTTTCCAAATGCTTTGTCGATTTCAGTGGGCTTCTCAGTTTTTTTCCCGTATAAATCTCAAAATCTATCAGATACCCAGATGGAGTATTTAGGCTCCACACCTTGTATCCAAAACGAATCGGTTTCCCACGTATAAATTGTTTACTTCCATGCCGGCCGAAATATTTCACCATTGATTCATCAAAATTGAGATGCTCAGTTGGTACGAAATGTTCAGTGAATTTCTTCTTGAGTTTATCTACTAGAGGACGAATTTTGAACAATTTATCTCGTGGATCCAAATTATGATTATCGTTCAAATGAATGCACCTTTTTATTTGTTTGAATCGATCCCGCCTCATTCCCTCTGCCACCACAGAATTGTTCATGTCCGGTTTCAATTCCCAATAGTTTGTTTGCCCGGGAAGCACATTATACCCTGAGATGAGCAAAATTCCGATGAAGACATTCAATTCATTTTTTTCAATCGGTCGATATCCGAAATTGTTTTGTGAGAGGTAACGATTCGATTCATCGAGAATCAACTGCATAACATCCTCGTTGAAGAAGAGTTCAAACGTTTCTGCAGGGTTCAAAATTTTGTAAGCGGCAAAGGTAAAATCCTTGAAACGGCTCTCGTTGTTTCTTGCCTCGAGATCGCCGTTGATCCACTTCCTCTTTTTGAACCCGAAAAATTTTCTTGGAGTTCTGAGATTCTGAATCTGGGCGCTTTTAGCTCAGCATCCGCTAAAAGTTGATTGCGAGACAGATTACTCACATAACCGGCCTCATCCTCATCACCCGAGTCTTCGTCGGTTTTTTCACCCGGATCAGGAGGCGCGATATATACATCTGGCTCTACATCATCGTCTAGACCGAGCTGCGAATCATAAGCACCCTCAAGAATGTCTATGGCTTCAGAGACGGTCAAATCTCCAAGGAGGCGCACATTATTACTGAAACAACATAAACTCAAGTGTTAGAATTTTGACAATGTATTAGGCTGGCGTGACATATATGTCACACCTAACTTCAGCAGCCCCTGTAAGGAGCCAAAATAAATAATTTTATCAAAAAATCATGTAAAACCGTTTAATTGTATGTTAGAAACGTGATATAAAATAATCAGGCAAAAAAAAAATAGTTATAATATAGAAATGGTACTTACAAAGTCGAGCGGTCCATGTTCTCGATGATTTCAAGAGCACAATAAATTCAAAACTATAAGAAAACGTGGACACTTGAACAATCGAAACGAGAGTGATGAAAATATCAAGAACAATCCTTCCCGAAGGAGCAAACTTGATCGAGCATGTTATGGAGGACAGACATGTCCTCGAGGATCGCGACTTGCACGAGCTTGCAGCCGTGTCATATATGTCACGCCAGACCATGATGGGTTAACCAGCCGAAGAGGAGATATGAGCACATACACTACGACTAATAGAATCCATTCGGCGGATGATGATTTTACTTTTCTGGCTGTGATATTGATTTTGTGATAAATAAAATTAACTGTGATCTAGACATTGCACAAAATTGGCTGTGTCTAAATGGATTAATTCTGACTGTTTCATAAATGAAATGCATGTTAATAAGCAAAAGGACTCTTTACTGTGATAATCATAAATACTTGGGGATGTACATAGATTATAATATAAATTTGAATGAAAATGCTAGTCAAACCTCCAGCCGGATCTCCAGCTGGACCTCAAAATGCTGGGGGAAATTTTATTTGGACCACCTCAAGCCAAAACATGAGGACTGACATACAGTACGACCGGACACGACGTGTGACTCAACTACCAGAATCTGACACCCCCTATGACATTTTTCGACTACTCATGACAGACAGCCTTCTGAGGAGGCTTGAGGAGACAAACAAATATGCTGCTATCCTGATGGCCAATAATCAGAGTCCTGGGGCAAGAATAAAATCATGGAAGCCTTTGTCTAGGGAGAAACTTCTCATATTTCTTGGGTTAGTGTACCACGCGGGTTACGTAAATGTTCCTAGGATATCTGATAATTGGTCCTCAGAAAAACAGAATGATGGTTTACTGCATATTCCCTGCTTCCCAGCAATCATGTCCAGGGATAGGTTTCTCCTGATATGGCAGTGCCTCCATTTCAGCACAAACCCCATATCAGAAGTACCTACCGACAGACTTCTGACTTACTTTAACGACAAAATGACCGAACTGTTTGTCCCTGGTAAGGAGCTCTCCATTGACGAGTCTTTGGTGTTATGGCGAGGTCGCCTAAGCTTCCGCCAATATACGTGTATACCCCTTAAATAAAAAAAGAATGACGCCAAGTGAAGAATTTATTGTTAAAAAATTTGGAATGGTTGAATGTCAAAAAATTTGTTTATGCATGTAATGATTTTCATATGGAAGGCATTAAATGAAAAATTACCAAATATAAAATATGGAATCGTGTTAAAAATGTAAAAGAAATTCACCAACATTATACGAGATAACAAAATCATTTGTACATTGAAAGATCGAAAAATAACACCAACTACAGTCGGCCCTCGTTTTCCGCGGGTTCAGTATCCGCGATTTTATTATACGCGGTCAGTAAAATGTAGACCCGAATTTCGTAATACGCGGTCTTCGGCCTCAGTATACGCGGTTCACAAAAAAAAATAAAAATAAAAAAAACCTAAATTCTATGAAAAATTCAGAATTTTTCGTTACTTTTGTTGATTGGGGAGTCTTGCAACTGGGCCAATCCTTTCTACCTGATAAAAAATGTCGCCGATGGACGTATCTAACTGGGCCATTGTATCAAAATCATAAGTATAACTGGGCCAATGAACACTAAAATAATTGTATCCAACTGGGCCAATACTTGATTATCAACAAATGCGAGGAGAATTGGTCGTTTTTACTACTGCAACAAACTAACCATGTTTTTAGATGGTACTTTCCAGTTCGCGCCTTCGTACTTTAAACAGTTCCTCAAGACACACGGATTTATCGGAAATAATTACATTCCACTTATATTAGAGGCTTATAAGTTAAAAAAGGCAATTATGGTCAAAATGCCTTAAAAAAGTCAATTTTTGGTCAAAAATGCCATAAATCTGTTGTTTTTAAGACAAAAACTATTAAAAATGCTTTTAATGAAAGGCAATTTTGGTCGAAAATGCCTTAAAAATGCAATTTTGGTCAAAAATTCCTTAAAAAAGGCATGGCCGTGTGCCCGACAAGTGGGATGCAGGTTTCATTTATCTCAAGCTTGGTGGCGTGCAATTCAGAGGTTCGGGTTGACAGTCGAATATAAAAACGATACAACTGTAGGATCAATAAAATATCAAGTAAATTTTTAATTTTGATTTTTTTATTGTTATCTTACTACAAAATCGACGCTATTAATTTTGGCCGACTTGGGCACCAGTTTTGGCCGAATTAGTAACTATGGCTTTCGAGTGGTTGGCCGAGTTGGGCACGATAGTTGTCAAGTCGTTGGCCCAGTTATATAATATTTGGGTCGTATGTATTGGCAAATATGTATTGGTTAGCGGTTCCGGATTCCAGGTTGAATTAATGTTTATACCAGCGTATTGTATTATTTTTTAGTGTTGTCAGACTACTTATTTAGTCTAAGTTAAAGACCGTTAACCATGGAAAATAAATACAAAATCGCAAAAACAAAAGGCGATATAAAAGAAAAAGATCGGTTTTACCATTGAGTGAAAAAATTTAAAATTTTGGACCGCTTAAAAAGTAAAAACTCTCGCCTCGGTCGTGAATTTGGATTGAACGGATCTTCCGTTCGTTCGATTAAATCAAAGAAAAAGACAATAGAAGCAGTGTTCTAGTTGTTGGCAGTTCTGTAGCCAAGACATCCACTATTAGGGATCCGGTGCTTGAAAATCCGAAAAAGCGCTAAACCAAAAACCGTTGAGTGCCTCCCTTATCAGAGCAAAAGCTTCAAAAATTTATGAAAGTCTTATAAGCCAACTCGAAACCCCTTCAACCACAGACTTTAAGGCAAGTATGGCTTGAAAATTGACAGAAAACGCTAAATGGTGTGAAATTTAGTGAGCATACCTACTAGAAATTGCTATGCTAAATGCTAACCCCAAAAATTAGAAATTCAAGGAGCTATAAAGTCCTAATTTTTCCCATTTTTATCGAAGCATTAGCCAATAGACTGGCCAACGTGAAAACTCAGGAAAGAAAAAAGTCGACTCACCAGTCACCGATAATTGATCCTTTGTTTCTTTTTGATTCACAAGTCACAACGGAAACAAAAAAAAATCAATGTTTTGTAAATTTTTTGAAATAAAAGGATGCTTTTAGTTTTCAAATTACGGAGGAGTTTGAAAAGAAATAACAAAACAGTGCTTAACGGGTGAAAAGGTTACGTTGGTTATAGCCGTGAAGAAGGCTATGGCACGCTCGCCGTTCAGAATAACAGTGTTACCCGAACGCTTTTTGACGCCACCCAATTTTCTGAGAATTTTTAACTTTAATAAATGACCATGCTATATTTTTTTTCTTGATATAAAAAACAATTAAAAACTCTAAAATTAAAAAAAATTTACCAATTTACTTAACATATTCTTGGTAGCAAGTTTGTAGTTGGTAAGATGCTCAAGCTCCTTTACCATTCCCCTAGGTGAGGCACAGTTGTATCCTGCCTCACTTGGAGGGTTTGGCTGGCGATTCCGGGCGGCTCGCGTGGGTTCGATCGTTCTCATCCCGGCTAACCTTCGCTCGCGCAAGTACCATGTAACCCCCCCTCCTTTTATTTCAAGAGAGGCCAAGGTAACCCGTGCCTCTCCTGGCTTTTTAATTCATATTTCGAAATCCGAACAAAATTCGAAGTTCAAAATTAAAATGTTAGGACTTAATTCTACTAATTTGTTCCTGGAGATTCCGATATGACCTCCAAAAAATTTTTTGAGCTCTATTTATTTAATTTTTTAAATAATTTATTTGCTGAGGTTGCTTTACCCAAAAATAACTTTTCATTGCCTTGGGACACCGATATGTCACCATTTCATATTTAAAGCTATATTCAGTGACCAAATAATTGAATATATCGTCGAATGACCAATTTATATTCCGTTCAAAAGGACCCGTCTTCACTTCTTGACACAAACCCGAAGGAAATTTCGACATTTTTGGGCATATCATTGTTGATGGGCTTGGTAAAAATGCCAAGCTTCGAAGATTATTGGAGCCATGAACTTAAATACGAAAAAATGTCCTTTAAAATATTTTTAAAAAATCGATCCTGTATTCACCTATGCGGCAATTCCATCCAATCAGAAGATCCCTACGACAAAATACGACCCTTTCTGCAAGCTCTAAAAAAACTTTCTGAATGTAGAGGAAGAAACTGAGTTCTCGATAGACGAAATGATGATCGGCTGGGAGTCTTGCAACTGGGCCAATCCTTTCTACCTGATAAAAAATGTCGCCGATGGACGTATCTAACTGGGCCATTGTATCAAAATCATAAGTATCTAACTGGGCCAATGAACACTAAAATAATTGTATCCAACTGGGCCAATACTTGATTATCAACAAATGCGAGGAGAATTGGTCGTTTTTACTGCAACAAACTAACCATGTTTTTAGATGGTACTTTCCAGTTTGCGCCTTCGTACTTAAAACAATTCCTCAAGACACACGGATTTATCGGAAATAATTATATTCCACTCGTTTTTTGTTTAATTAACAGTAAACGAGAAGAGGCTTATAAGTTAAAAAAGGCAATTTTGGTCAAAAATGCCTTAAAAGTCAATTTTTGGTCAAAATGCCATAAATCTGTGTTTTTAAGACAAAAACTGTGAAAAATGCTTTAAATGAAAGGCAATTTTGGTCGAAAATGCCTTAAAAATGCAATTTTGGTCAAAAATGCCTAAAAAAAGGCAATTTTTGGTCATAAATGCCATAAATCTGTTGTTTTTCAGACAAAAACTGTGAAAAATGCTATTAATGAAAGGCAATTTTGGTCAAAAATGCCTTAAAAAAAGGCTTGGCCGTGTGCCCGACAAGTGGGATGCAGGTTTCATATAACTCAAGCTTGGTGGCGTGCAATTCAGAGGTTCGGGTTGACAGTCGAATATAAAAACGATACAACTGTAGGATCAATAAAATATGAAGTAAATTTTTAATTTTAATTTTTTTTTTTATCCTACTACAAAATCGACGGTATTAATTTTGGCCGACTTGGGCACCAGTTTTTGGCCGAATTAGTAACTTGGCTTTCGAGTGGTTGGCCGAGTTGGGCACGATAGTTGTCAAGTCGTTGGCCCAGTTAGATATTTTGGGTCGTTGATGAAAATATTTGGCCCGGTTGGTTACCAGCCGATCGGCTACAAGGCTTCAAAGCAGGAAAAAGAAAACAATACATAAAAGAAAAACCGAAAACTGGGGTATACAAATGTATTGTAGGGCTGGCATAAGTGGATTCATCTACGATTTTCTTTTGTATGCAGGAAAGGACACATTTCCTTTCGTTGAACATGAATACAGTCCCGAAGAAGACCAGCTGGGGTTCGGCGGAATAGTCGTAGCCTCAGCAAACACTATAAATAGCAAACCAACCAACAGCTTTCAACATAATCCTAGACCGCCATTTTTCTTGTTCTTTTCCTGTGCCTAAGCTGTTTAGCTTTTACCAGGTAAATTCCTATTTATATGGCGGTCGCAAGGCATTCTCCCCCTCCACGAACCTTTTGCCACGGAGCTGAGCTCCGTGCCCGGGATGGCCGCTCGTTTTGTTGGAGGGGGGTAGCCATTTTTTTTATGCATAAGGGGAGAGACGAGTGTTCGGGCAGGATGGGCGGGAGGGGGTTGAGGGGGTAATTTTTAGGTACACTTTTCTTAAGTACCACCGGTGCTATCGACTTCGGTTTTTTTATTCTGTTCTACAACTATTCCTTTATATGTCTAAATATTTTCATCAGAAACTTTCAAACACAGCGCCGGTGGCAATTTTTTTTGTGAGTCAACTTTTTAATACATTTTTTTGAACTTCGGATTAAAATTTCTCTCGTCTCAAAAAAGCTGGATACCTGAAATTATTTTGAGCTTCTTCGATCATTCCTGAACACTTTGTTTTTTGCCGTTTTAAAATCGGTCAGGTACATCTCGAGAAAAATGTTCCGATAGGTAAAAATCAGTGATTTTACAGGACAGCTGTTTAAAGGTTGACTTGAGGTTTTCCACTTTTTAATCGATTTTTATTTACATAAACGTTTATAAAACATGATGTCCACTTTAAACTCAGTTTATTTTCCCCTAATTTGCACCCTTTACCTGTTGTAAAACCCTTTTGAAGCCTCAGTTCTACTGCTTAGTCATTTGAAATTTTGGAAGTACAGCGGTACCTCGAAGACGACCTTCTCCCAGATCCCGAAGACCCCTCTCTTGGTGGCAAAAAAACAATTATAATTATCCTTTTTTATCCAAAATTGTAAGACTTAAATTATGCCCAATTATAACGTCCGTCCCTTGTGAGCGAGTTTTTTCGAAAACGGGAGAATTAATTTCTAAACGTCGGTCCCAACTTTCGGCCGATAGTGTGAAAAAAATTATTTTCTTACAAAATTTCTAATTTTTTTTTTTTTTAATTTTCATGTTTAGTTTTAAATTTTTTTTTTTTAATGTTTAATGTGTGTTTGACGTTTTCTAAACTGTAAATGTGCTGGAATAAAATTATTCTTGGAAACGAAATTTGTTTTGTCCCATCTAGGTATTTTAAATTAAATTGAACCGCTTAAATTAACATATTTTTTTGTACACCTTCTATTTCCATTAAATTATTTAAATTTAAAAGAGCAATGACTTGTAACAGGATTACAGCAACAGTCTAATTTGAACCAAGTGACTGATCTGTGATCTGATGGTGACCTGTCACCTGTGTGACCATCGCCCGACGCGACGCCTATCGGTGTGACTAAGGAAGTGAGTCGTGAGAGTTGCCTTTCCTGTGACTGAGTACCTGCTACTTTTGGGCTGTCACATTTAAGAGTAACTGCTCCACAGCTGTACCTGGACAAAGTATCAGATTGATACATTCCAACCCATCCCTAACTTAAAGTGTCGTCTTGAGCCGCTCAAGCCACCCCTGACGGACGCCATGATAACGTAAGACACGAGGTGGTACGAAACGCTTGTTGCTCTAACCACGTTTTGATTGTATTGAGAATCGCTTAGAACTAGAAGAATCTCTTCGGAAAAATCGTTTTAGCAGTCGTCGATTTGGGAAAGTAGATATCCCTTATAATCCGTCCCGTCGCTGACAAATGATCACCCTGAGCTTGATTTTCTAGCCTTAGAAAATATTGACTTAGGTCACTTGGAAAGTTCCGATCCCGAAAGAAAAATTGATTTCAAGTCAAATGATCAAGAATCCTCAAACGTCGCAGCTGATTGATTTATGAATAAAAATTATTTTTTTAATAAAACTTTTGTTTTTAACTTTCTCAGTAAGTTATTAATAAGTTCTTTTTTTTTTATTGTTTTTCTGTTTTTTAACTGAATACTGTTTTTCCTCCGTCAAGGGGAGTGCGCTTATCGAGAATTAAATAAAGACAGATTGGTTTTCATTGAATTTTCGTTAATTATTATCCGGTCCACATGGCGGAATGTCCATAGATTGGGAAATTCCAAATTTTGTCTGCAATAATGGCTAGTTGATTTAAGTCTCCTGAAGACACGGGAGAACCGCCTGAAGTTGTGGTGGTAGTTTTTTTTTAACTATGTATAAGGATTGTAGGATTTTATCTGACGCATCCGTACCGAGCGACCTCATTTGTCTGAGGAGTTGACTCGGCTTTTGGTCTCCCAGCTCTAATTCCGATTTCCGATCTTTGGGGTATCATCGTTTTTCAAGATGGACAGACCGTTCAAGAAGTCTGCTCTCTACTTGCAGAAACCGACGGTCCAATGTCGACTGAATTTATACCGAGGCACCTGACCCTGACGAGCTGACCGATGAACTCTGCCGACGAAGACAATGGAGGATTTAACGACAATTTAAGTGGAAATCAACTTAGAGCTCCTGCAATCGTTTTTTTTAACCCAAAATGAAGAGAAATGTTCCTCAAATATCAGAGCAACAGACAGTTTTTCTCGAAACTCTCAACGATCAAAGGTTCCTCAAATTCCTCCTGAAGAAAGGAAAAGTGTTCATAAATTACTTCAATCCCAGAGAAATAAGAAGGGGGAAAAACACGTAGGAAGGAAGTATTGTAGCGGTTTCGCTACCATATGATTTATATATCAGTTGTCAGTATTAAAATATAATTCATACGAATTGCACAACTCATTTTATTTCATCCGAAATATAATTACTACATTCCCGTCAACGAATTTTCTTATTTCTCTGGGATTAATCCGTCTGAATTTTTTATAAACATTTTTATAGAACGGTTTGTCCGGAATGCGAATTTGACGTTGATCTTCTTCTTCTCTCCGCGGTTTATAACCAAAATCTGATGCGGTTTTATGATTTGAATGAATTCGAAAAGTTTAGTAGTTTTCAAATTTTTCTTCAGACGATTCTTCCGTTTGAAGCAGAGGCCTGGGAGCATTCGATAACAATTCTTTCTTTTTGAACAAGATCGTAAACAAGCGTTCTACTTTTATCTCCTTGGATCAAATCGACCACCATCGCTAAAAGCATTTCGTCCGCACATTTCTGATCTTTCAACAGCTCATTTCTCGCGTTGACATTGTGAGCGTTTTTATCAAAACCGATTGGCTTCAGCCAAGTAATTTTGTTACGCTCAGCATTTTATAAGGAGCGTAAATTTCTTCAAGTTCTCCTATTGACTGGACTTGGAGATTGCAATCTCGTACTATTATTTCAATCCCGGATCCCAGGATCTTGTTATTAAATCCCGGAATCTCAATTTAATTTCTCATTTTAAAACATTAACGTTTTAAACATAACAAAATCCTGCTGCAGAAAACGCTCTTCCGATTCCACGCTTGTTGGAGGAATGCACAGAAGGTCGTTAATAGTTATATACGGAATTCCATCTTTTGCAGCCATCCTTGATAACATCAAATCACAAGTGGTATTTGAGTCAATTTTTGGGTAATAATTCTCAAGCGTTTGTAATCTCATTGGTGGAGGAGACCGCGATTCTTCATCTTAAGATGAGCTTCATGATGCTGTGAAGATGAGAGATAGAGAGAGTAAGATGCTGAAGTAGTGCTGGATTCGGATAATGTCGCTTTTGTCACAACGATGTTGTGTTTAGCCTTCAAATGAACATGAAGTCCTTTTGTAGACCCTCCACTGGTTTTTAAAACTGATAAACACTTTTTGCACTGGGCAGACTGAAAATTTTCAGCCCTTAAGAAATAAGCCCACACAGAACTCCCCTTTATTTTTATTACAAACTCAACGAATTTCGACATGTTGTCTCGGGCTGCTATTTTGAACTAAAAAGAAAATTGAATCTATCGAAGAGCAGATAGCTGATGCAGACAGGGGGAGGGGTTCCACGAAAAATTCATGTTTACTACTTCCGGCGAGTTTCCAAGTTCCAACTAAGCAACGACGTCGAGTTAGGAGGATATTCCCCAAAACATTTGTTTTTGATATTACTCGACTTTCGAATAATCACTTCGCATTTATCTTTGATATTTTTAGCTAATGAAACGGCGGCTGAATATTACGACAGGGGGACAGCTCTACTTCGTCCGTTGCGAGCTGGAAAGAGGTGATAGTAGAAAAGAAGAAAGGAGAATGGTCTGCAGCAACTGTCCGTGAGGCATCATCGCTTCCGAGGTCGTATATAATAGAAACAGGAGAGGGAGCAGTCGTCGGAAGAAATCGCTAACAGCTTCGCCCTAAGAAGTAACATCTAGAAGAAGAAGAAAAGGGGAAAAGTGAAAAGTGTTCGGTGTTCGGGAGCCGGGAGGTTTCGGCAACAGCCGGTAACCAAAATAATAAACAGAAGAGTGTCTGGCCCTATGCCCTAATTACAGTTGTATTTTGTGTTTAATAAAGTTGTATTTTAGATAAATAATAAAACATCTATTGAGTTTTTACACCAATATTATATAGTAATCTCACTTTCGTCAATTCAGACCATGACGGCGTCGTTTATAATGATGATAGGTTCTATGTCTCTGGTCGCTTTGAATTGCGATCTGGAGACTGTCGCTACATTGAGCGTTTTCATCATAGACTCTAAATTTGCAAGCCGATGTTCGATTCCTTCAAGTCTATGAATGATTGTGTAAGGGGGGTAAAGAAAGAGTTTAAATTAAATATTGTAATTATTGTGATTATAATTATAGTAAGGGTTTAGGTATATAAGAATTTAAATAATATTAAGATAAATATGTAGTAAGATATAATGGGGGGGGGGGGTTTAAACTGATCATGGACTTACCGCTGAGGGAGCTGAGAGATGGTGGTATCTTGACCGAGATCCGTCAACAGGCCTCGATTTTCCGTAATTTACATCCGACGAAGGATCTCTCCCCACTCCAAGGGATTCTTTATTTTCCGGGAAGGCATCTGATTGCTGACCCGGCATTTGATGGACTAATAGTTTTTATAACTATTTCACCGGGTCACCAGAGCCTCCCTCGAAGAATCCCAAATAAGAGGAGAGACAGGGGGAGATTGGAGATTTTGGTCCATTGTAATCATTACAATTGTTTCATTTGTGGCAGATATTTTGGCTAATGAGGCCATAATAAACGTCATATCACGACTAGTTATATCGATCCTCGGATCTTGAATATACGATGTTCCTGGTTGACTAGGGGCGTTGCTAAGCAAGGATGAAAACGGAACATCATCCGCATCTCTGATAGCTTTATTCATTTTTGTGTATAACTTAACGTCTGTTTCCTAATCAGTTATCCACTTAAGTTAAGCACTTGTCCGGAAAGGCTCAAACGCCTCCATTTAGACACTTGCAAGGCCAATTTCCAAGGCGTTAGTGGTGCCATGGAAGAAGCTGGCGCCTTGGAAATCTTCGAAAGGTCGAAAGAGCGCCTTGTGAGATATACGAAGTATCTTGGAGACGGCGATTGCAAGGCGTTCAAATCGGTTATTATGCACCGCTGTTCATCTTTTTTTAAAATTATTTGTCATTTATTTTAGGTGTTAGATAGTATGCCTTATGGCACTAGCTGCCCAATAGAAAAGCTGGAATGTGTGGGCCACGTTCAGAAAAGAATGGGTACTAAGCTCAGAAGGCTGAAAAGACAGTACCGAGGGAAAAAACTTCCTGATGGGAAATTTCTTGGTAAAAAATGTCTTACAATTATTATTTATTATTGTTAACGTTTTGCTAATTACAGGAGGAAAAAATGGTCTCACAGACAAAATGATCGACTCCCTTCAAATCTACTCGGGAAGGCCATAAGAGATAACTGTGATTCCCTAAATAAGATGGAAAGGGCTGTTTGGGCCATCTACAACCATCTGAAGTCGAGCAACGAACGACCACTCCATGCTCTTTGTTTAGAAAGGTCTAAGTTTATTATAATATTTTCTTTTTCTTCCCAATAATTTTATACCTTTCTTTTATGCTTGAGGCCTTAGGCATCTTCCAACAATTCTTATTTCCTTCCTACATTCCTTCCAATCCTTATACTTTGTTGCATGTTGCATGCTCATTTCACAGTTGGTGCAAGTATTTGCAGAACAAAGAAGACTACGATCACTCAAAACATGGGCACCTATCAAAGTCAATCATGGATCTTCTTTTTCCGGTGTTCGAAGATCTGGCCTGCCCAGACTTACTGAAAAAGTGTCTTCATGGAAAAACCCAAAATCCAAATGAGTCACTAAATTCTGTAATCTGGTCGAGGATCTCGAAAAATGTCTTCGTAGGATTAGACACCCTGCGATTTGGCGTTTTTGACGCGGTAGCTTGTTTTAACGATGGCAACATCTCGAGGTGTCATGTCCTGAAGGTATCTAAGAGAAATGACTAAAAAACGATGTTAACAAGAGTTTTAGGAAGTAGGAATCGATCCTGGAATATTTTGCGTCCAAACTTTAAAGAAAATTGATGAACGTCGGATTTCCAAGTCAAATATCTCCTTGACAAGCGAAGAAAAATCAAAACGTTGTAAAAAAAGAAAGGCCGAAAAGAGTTTGGAGGAATCAATGGCTGAAGAGGAGGGAGAAGAACCTTCTTATGCTCCTGGAGCTTATTAAAACTTAATTTTTGGTGTAGTGACAATTAGGAGGTAGTGGGGCGTGGAGGGGTGCTGAATAAACGGATAGTTTGTTCACCTTCCCGCAGGGTCCATAATACCGTCTAATGAAAGTGAAGTAAAACGTGTAGGAGAATGAAAAATAAGAAATAGTCCACCTGATGAGGCGTATTACGCTGAAACCGGTCGTGGAATATCCGTTTTTTTCATTCTTTCTCCCTCTGTAACTTTTATAGCAACAAATCACGTTCCCCATTACGCATGATCAAAAACCTTGTAGTAAAAAAAAACTTAATTTTTTTAGCAGTTGTTTTTTTGATAATTTGCAGGTTTTCAGCGAATGCCGTCTTATCTAAACAAACGCTTTTTATGGATAAATGTAAAAATTGTATTATTGAACCAAATAAAATACCTATCATTTTCATTCAGGATTTTTTTATGCACCTATTTTGTTTCTACCTACTACCTTATAATAAGAAACCCGTGGTCCCAAATTTTAGGGCCTTAGAGGCCTCGGAACCTGCGTATTGTACTAACGTAACATCCAGCTTTTTATTCAGAGATTGTTTCTGAAGAAAAAAAGGAAATTTTTTTCTCACTCCGTTTTTCTACTTTAGGCCCCTATTTCAGGACTTGAGAAGCCTCGGACCCTATTATTGTACTTAGAAAAACGATCTAGAATTGTTCAAAGAATTTTTTAGAAAGAAAAAAAAGAAATTTTTTCTTACTCCGTTTTTTTAATTTAGGCCCCTATTTCAGGACTTTAGAAGCCTCGGACCCCCTTATTGTACTTGGAAAAACGATCTAGAATTGTTCAAAAATTTTTTAGAGAGATACTTTTTTTTATCTCGGTTTTTTAATTTCAAGCCCCAATTTCAGGACTTAGTGGCCTCAGATCACCACATCATGTATATCAAAATGTTCAGGAAGGATGGAAGAATTTTTAAGCCAATAAAAAAAAAGTTAAATTTGACCATTTTTTAACCCAACACTCCCCATAAGTAAGTGTGTAAACATCTAATTGCTTTTTCTTTTTTACATCATCCTAGACCATCCATAAAAACCTAAAGACATAATCAATAAAGTAAATATCAACGAAGGATATCGGAGTACAAAGTACATCACCTCATCGACTCGTTTAGTCCTATCGACTGAAACTTAAGTTTAAAAATACAAAATCTTGATAGGACAACATTTTGGAATTATTATAATTCCAAAACCTTAAGCTTCTTTTTCATGAATTATCAAGAAATAGTAGTTAAAAATATGTGATTCCAAGAACTCGTTAATCTTGGTATTAGTGAAGAAATGTGTGCGAAGCGCACTTATGCAGTCAGTGAGAGCGATCGGAACTAACGGTGTGAAAGTCCCCCCACTATCACTGTTTGCTCGTTAACGCGTGCGTACTAAGTAAAACTCGGGTTGAAACGGAATATCTTCGCACACGATTTAGGGCTTAGGGCGCGATCTGTTGCCATTCAAAATAAAAACTGGCGTTGTAGCACCATCTCCCGGAATTCCTACTGACTAAGAAAACCCAGACTTGTTTCTCCAAACCCATCCTTCTTAGCTTCCTTCTTAAGCTTTTTAGGAAAATTCTAAAACAACCCAGGCAATGAGAAACTCACTACTTTTTATACTATACTAATAGTATAGCAGGGTTTTTCATCAGTTTAATAAAGTTCACCCATCTTCCCTCCCATATTTTATGGTCTCGCATGAATTCATGTTCTCGAAATGATTGATTGTTGGTTGCTTTGATACTACCTGACTGATTCAGGGGCTGTAGTAAATTCGGCCTATCCTATACCTGCCCGTATCAATCTGACCCTTGAAGAGTTGGTAAATTCGGGCAAACTTTGGTTTTAGGCTTCCAAGTAAATTCGGCCAATTAATGCTTGAGGCGAGTCTGTTTTAAAAATATACCATAAAAACAATTATAAAATAAAAACTTTTTGTACAAATTTTTAAAGTTTACACGTTTTAGGTAGATTTTTTTTTTCTTTAACTTAGTCACAGAATAAGAATACATACAACTTACGCTTCTTATTAAGTAAATTAATTGCGGAGCCTCCCATCATATATTTGGTTCCCTCCTTATGGTTTCCTTATTTTTGGATTTCAATATTTTTGTATTTCTGGTTAATGTTGTTTCATTTTTACATATGTATACAGGGTGTCCGGAAACACATGGCAAGCGTATGGGAGAGCGTTAAAAAGTGGTTTTACGAAAAAAAGTTAAATGTAAACCCCCCTTAATTTAAATCAAAGAATTTGATGGTGTAGTTTAAAATCCGCCTGGATATACAGGGTGTCCCAGACACAACCTAACTTCGTTATTTCAAATGAGAACCCCTATTTTTTATTTCAGATTCGTAATCTACGCAAAATTTCAAGTAGATTTGAGTACTCATATGACAATTTTGGACAACTTTTAAAAAATGTCAAAATTTAGCGTTTTTTGCGCTAAAATCCGTTAAAATTGACCTAGGAGACTCGTTTTTTTTTTAATTCCACTTTTTTTTCCCGAAGAATCCAACTGTCTCAAATTTGAGCATCTTCGCATTCTGCATCACGAGATTTCGTCGCTAATGGCCTTTTTTCAAGTTAGAACCCAAATTTTTAGTTCAGAAATGAAAATTAGCACTTGTTGAAAGGAATTTTTCTTTCGGACCACAAATTTTGAAAGAGCTACAGCGTCTTTGTGTTTATGCATCAAAAATTAAAATTCCGTCACAAATCGCTAATTTCCATTTTTGAAGTATGGAATTTGGAGTTAAACTTGAAAAAG
Organism: Orius insidiosus; assembly: GCA_014119065.1. Taxonomy (NCBI): domain Eukaryota; kingdom Metazoa; phylum Arthropoda; class Insecta; order Hemiptera; family Anthocoridae; genus Orius; species Orius insidiosus. Next base: position 9,018 of record JACGAQ010002139.1, on the reverse strand, counting down.
GCCATTAGCGACGAAATCTCGTGATGCTGAATGCGAAGATGCTCAAATTTGAGACAGTTGGATTCTTCGGGAAAAAATAAGTGGAATCAAAAAAAAAAACGAGTCTCCTAGGTCAATTTTAACGGATTTTAGCGCAAAAAACGCTAAATTTTGACATTTTTTAAAAGTTGTCCAAAATTGTCATGAGTACTCAAATCTACTTGAAATTTTGCGTAGATTACGAATCTGAAATAAAAAATAGGGTTCTCATTTGAAATAACGAAGTTAGGTTGTGTCTGGGACACCCTGTATATCCAGGCGGATTTTAAACTACACCATCAAATTCTTTGATTTAAATTAAGGGGGTTTACATTTAACTTTTTTTTCGTAAAACCACTTTTTAACGCTCTCCCAGCGCTTGCCATGTGTTTCCGGACACCCTGTATATTTGGTTCCCTCCTTATGGTTTCCTTATTTTTGGATTTCAATATTTTGTATTTCTGGTTAATGTTGTTTCATTTTTACATATGTATATTTCATTTTGCAATGCACACAACACGTCTATAAATATGAGAATGGATGGGTGAGGGAAGTAAATTTTCTTTTAAATGTGCATGAAACGACTCACAATTAGTGGTTCTGTTGCACTTCGAAGATGTTTGAGCCCATATTTGGGGTGGGAATGGGGAGTCCTCTTTCACATAATTTGGCGAATTTACATACCAACTATTTCCACAAGTTGGCCGAATTTACAAAACACTCATTCCACAAGTTGGCCGAATTTACATGTCTGTATCCATGTAAAGTCATTAAATTGGCCGAATTTACATGTCTGTATCCATGTAAAGTCATTAAATTGGCCGAATTACATGTCTGTATCCATGTAAAGTCATTAAATTGGCCGAATTTACATGTCTGTATCCATGTAAAGTCATTTAATTAGCCGAATTTACATGTCTGTATCCATGTAAGTCATTAAATTGGCCGAATTTACATGTCTGTATCCATGTAAAGTCATTAAATTGGCCGAATTACATGTCTGTATCCATGTAAGTCATTAAATTGGCCGAATATACAATCGCCCTGATTCAGTTTGATGGCCATATAGTTATCACTTATCAGTAACCGGATTTTAAAATTTTATGTCTGATTGTTGAAAGAAAGAATATTATTGATTCAGCTTTAGCGCTCTTCGTTCAGCAAAAAAATTTTTAACTCATACTCCTCAGATGTAAGAGGCTCTCCTAAGAACCACATGTTAAGATATCAATGATATCAACACTAAAAGCCTATGAAAGGGCCCAATGAAGAGAATTAGGAACCAGGGCGGTAGTGTTCTAGCCCAGGATCGATAAAGACCAGTGGTCACTTTGAACCTAAAGGCTACTTAAGACCTGTTTCCGAAACAGTCTTTCGATGGTATAACATTAACTTCTTTTTAAAAATTCATAAAGATTCAATGAGGAGGGCCCCAGTGTTTAGCACAGAATCCACAAAGACCAGGGATCATTTTGAACCTAAAAGGTACTTAAGACCTGTTCCCACAAACAGTCTATCAATGGTATAACATTAACAACTTTTAAGAAATTATAAAAGATTCGGCCCCATGAAGAGAAGTTGGAACCAGGGCACCCAGTGTTCTAGCACAGGATCAATAAAGACCAGTGGTCTTACGGAACCTAAAGGGTACTAAAGACCGGTTTCCAAAAACAGTCTGTCGATGGTATAACATTAATTTTCATTTGAGAAATTCGATCAAGGTGCTGAAATGATGCGATGATGTGTTGATGCTGGAACGCGAACTGTCGAGCTGTGACGTAGGTGTCGCAGATGTCGAGAAGTTCATTCCAAGGTTGAAGTTCCACCAATTCAGCGGGTTGAAGAGGTGCGGAACTGCTGACGAGTTGAGGGAATTGCTGGCGCCGTCGATGGGTGATCAAGACGTGCCGTGCCAGAAGCTATTCTCGGTCTGTGTTTTTATGTTGATAGAGTTTAAATATGTGTTGTTGTTGTTTCATCGCTGTTGTTCGTCGGTCACCAATTGTGGGATGGTTCATCACCACTAATTTTTATTAACATCGGTTCTGTCTAGAGACGCCGAAACCCAAGGAAGAAGACCAAGACTTAAAAGAAAAAGATAAATATCTCATGAATTTATGTTGAATATCTTCCAAACGATATCTGTCCTTTATAGACACATACTGCTAACATTAGAGAAATCATAGGTCATACGCTTAAGAACACCGAGGTTTCAAAATTGATTTAAAAGGCATTAATATTGCTTTGAACAATTTGACAATCAGAAACAGAAGAAACTCTTTGATTTTCTAAATCATCGGTTCCCAAAAAAGTCTGTCGATGGTTTAACATTAACTTTCTTTTGAGAAACTAAAAAAGATTCTACGAGGAGGGCCCTTGAAGAAAGACCAACATGATGAGACAGTGGAGCCAAGACCGCAGTGTTCTAGCGACGCCACTGTCAGGATCGACAAAGACCAGGGGTGATTTTGATCCTAAAGGCACTTAAGACCTGTTCCCAAAAACAGCCTGTCGGTGGTATAATATTAACTTTCTTTTTAGAAATTCGAAAAGATTCAATGAGGAGGGCCCCATTAGGAACCAGGGCTCCCAGTGTTCCAGCGACGCGGGCCAATGATCCAATACTCTTGAGTACATTTAAACTACAAAGGAAAAACCATAATTTTTTTAAATATTTTAATTATATTATAAATTTTACAAATTATATAATTAAATTTGTGCTGTATGTACATAATGTAACAAATTTTTTTTTTTTTTTTTTTTTTTTTTTTGGAAGATCGACTTAATAACTATGTACCGAGAATGCAATAAAATCTAGTGAAAAAAAGAAAGAAAAAAAAAAGGATTTCACCAAAATCTAGATTAGAATTCTTCAAAACTGTAAAATTAATTAATTTTGATTTTTAGTTATAACTAAAGAGAATATACAAAATTTCTTTCTTTTTAATGAAGAACATAATATAAATATAATTATCAAACAAAACTAATTACAATAAACAATACCGTCGTTACACATCGCTCTAAAATAATAAATATAAAAAAAATGACTTTGGTAATGAAAAAAAATGTAGAAATAATAAAATGAACAAAGGAATATAAGTATTAAAGTACATCATAAGTTATCTATTTTATTTCTTTTCTTCAAGATTATGAATGCACCAATGTGTGACTTTTCCATTCATTCCTCTTCCCATGTAGACAACATCCTTTTCAATTTTTATCTCGACCTGTGCTTTGAGAAGTTCTGAATGTTATTCCAAAGAGATCAAAATATCACGTATTTTATTAACCCAAAAAAACATTGCCTATAGGAGCAATTTTTACAATTCCCAACTTGTAGGACTAGTTTTCATTTTTTCTCTTTAAAGTAGAACGCTAACAGTTTCTCTACAAGTTAATACAGTTTAAAAAAACACTAGTACCACTGGATTAAAAACATTAAAATTAATTAGGATTTAAAAAAAGTAAAATTAATATATAACACTTTCTTTGTTTCTTTTTGATTAAGGCGACTGTGGACATCAAAACTTCCAATTAAGCACTAGTTAAGGTAATTTGTTATAAACATTTTATTGTCATTGACAGCCAATAAATTATTGAGTTTAGGTGAAACCTTTATGTCGTCAATTTTGATCAAGCTTTTTTTTAATAAACAAAAAGAGAGAAGAGAGACAAGATCAAATTTTATCAGACTTCTTAATTAGAAAAATACTTATTCAAATGAATTAATGGACTTAGTTATTTAATGATAACCATGGATTAGAGAGGGGAAAAAAGAAAGAAAAACAAAGGTTTTGTATGCCATTGGTAAACTAATGGAAGAGAAGGAGGATTTAAAAAAAAGCTTGATAATATCATTAAAAATAAAAATATATATCATAAAATACTAAATAAATTGTTTATATCACAGTTTCTGGACATACTTATATCAATAAATTCACGCGGTTTAAAAAATGTTCTTTAGCAAAGAAAAATTACGTTAAACATAAAGAAATTGTGTCACACACATACAGAGCTGTAAAATTTTGTATCACCATTGATTAGAAAATTCATCTAGACCTTAAAAATCTGCACTTAAATAATAGTATAATATGTACCCATATAAATTTTAGACGACATAAAAAAATATGAGTAAATTCTTATTTTAAAAATATTTACATATTTACTGATATGAAGGCCTTTGAAAAGAAAAAAAACCTTTTCTTTAAAGTAAGTATGTACAAATTAAAAATGGTTTGGTATCATTTTAATCGCTAACATTTAACAATTAACTATCGAAAGAAGCTCCAGGTATAGAATATATGTACAACCCTGGACATCTATTAACACCATAAATTAAAATGAAAGAAAAGAAAAAAAACCAATACAAAAATGTTCATAACACAGTAGTCATAACGTGAATTTAAAAAAACAACATTTTCCATAATATTAATCAATTTGGTAAACTTGTAAAACTAAAAAAAAATTTTTATAAATTGACTTTGTCATTTGATAGAATTCAATCATCTTCTTTTTTTCAGGCTTGAGGTCCACAATCGCATGCATTTCTTCAGGGCTGTACCTACAAAAATAACAAAAAAATTATTACAATTAAACAGTTTTTCTCACAATTCTGTAAAATAATAGGGAAATAAGGGCAGAATTAGAGGTTGTGCTCAATGGATTGTACAACCTTTCTTTATGACACCAAAACATTATTGCAAATTCTCCAATTTTGGGTAAAAATTAAGCACGTACTTCAAGTAGTCGTGAAATAATGTCTTAAGCATAGGATTCTTAATGATTTGAAAATGTGAGATAATTTAAACGTTATAGAGTGGTAAAATATGAGTACATACCCCAGAAGGTTTTGAAGATCGCATACGAAACGGTAAACATATCGTTTGCCGGCAGTTTTATGTATGATGTTCTTATCATAGTAGTAGCGTAAACCACGGCTCAGTTTTTCATAGTTCATCTTCGGCTTATTTTTACGGACACCCCACCGCCTAGCGACTTCGTCCGGGTCCGTCAGTTTGAACTCCCAACCGTCGCCAGTCCACGAAATAAAGCTCTGACACGATTTATCAGTCAAAAGCTCCAGCAGAAACTGCCAAAGCTGGATAGGGCCAGAGCCAGTAAAACAAGGTCCAACTCCTAAAAAAAAGACCCAAATTAAAGTATTCTGATGAGTGATCTATGATTTTAACATAAAAACTTTAGACTAAGAAAAAAGAAATTACCAGAATAACCTGGATGGATAGTTGGTGTAAGAAAAGCTTTCGCATCTGGATTTGATGTCTGATGGTGGGAAATAAACGCTGGGTGATGGAGTTGTGAGTTGATGTCTCCTTGCCATTCAGGTCCTGATCCTCCGCCGCTCACAGAGCTCGGAACTGTTTGAAACTGGCCTGTTTCATATGAAGAGTACGGTTCATTATATCCATCATGTTGAGGATACCTCACTGAAAAAAAAAAATTGTTTAAGAACTAAGGTTCCAAAAAGTAATCGAACATAATTTATTAACCATATATTTTTTGAAGGAGAAAGCAATAGAAAACGATTGCTACCAAGTATTTGGAAAAACACTACTAGGTGATGAGCAATAGTCCTCTACTACTTTATAAGATGCGCATTTTCGCGTTTCGGACGCCATTTTTTATCCGATCTTTATAATACTAACGTCGTTGGATTCAGGATTTTTTAACGATTCTGGGCTGTTGACCACTTTTTCAAATTTTGCAAAATTTAAAAATTTTGCTCAAAATTTTGATTTTGGCGGCAAAAAAAAATTTTTTTTTAGATTCCGAATTTTGTACTGTACCACTGAGTACATTCCAATTTGAAAAAATCAAATCGGACCAATTTTAGAAGCGTGAGAACTGCCCAAAATTTCGGTTTTCTCTCTCCCTCGCACTCGTCTGTCTAACATAGAGTTGCCACACTTGTCGTCCCCTTTCACCTTAAATATATGAACGTCCGGAACAGTTTTTTTTATAAACAAGGAACAGTTTAAGGTTTTTGAAATATGGGATGATAATATGAACGCAATGGCATCTTTAGATGGAGGCTTGGGAAAAAAAACTTTAGGAGGTACTTAAAATGCACAGGAGAGGGAAGGGTTGGCCAGTAGGGTAAGAAATTACCAGGTGACAGCGTTTCCCCCCTACGGATCAAATATCTTCAAACGTTTAAAAATATAGGGTGAGTGGGGACATTTTTTTGAAACATCATTTTCGACCTTTTTTTTTTTTTCAAATAAGTGGAAATAAATTTTTATTTCATATTGTAGGATTAAAAAATATGCGAGGGGAATTTTAGCTCGGCATAATCGCGCGCCATCCTTTTCTTGTAAATTTTTAAGTAGGGGCTTGAACTATACAAAATACTTCAATGTCGCACAGGTTAGAATACGTGTACCGCCGTCCACTTATCGCTTATTGAGTCGCACAAGGAGAAAAGAAGAAAAATTTAAAAACGTCGGATTTTAAACAGTTACATTTTTTCTGATTTAATTAAATGTTACTAACTTCCTCAAAGAAAAGGGAAATCCCGTGGGGCAAATGAAGATGTTTTGGTTGAATATTTTATTTTATTCACGGCGAGGAGAAGTTCGGTCTGACTAAGTGTGGTACGCATCCAAGCGAAAATTAACAATGGCGTCTTAAGAAGGGAAGATGGCGACGAACAAAGAAATTCCCACACAGTTCACCACATTGACCTTTTCTAGCGCTTATGACCTCTCTTATAATGCAACGAGGTAAATTCCAACTCTCTTTAATACGTTCAACGCATTTATAAAGAAAACTGATTGAAAAGCATATTTTTGTAAATCTTAATTTTTTAAAACCTTTATTGAAAATGCTATGTGAACTTGTTATTATTCAACAAAGGTTCGTATGTATAATTTTATTGAATATATTGAAGAGTGTAATGGGAAAAAGAATTGCCAGAAAATCAACTTGAGTCCATATGCCCGGTTATTATATTTTAATAAAAAGATTCAGGACAAAAAAAATATATTTCCTTGAATTTTGATAAAATATAGGTACAGAAACTAATGTCGATGAGGCCAAATGTATTGAAGTTAGGTCAATTTTAATGATAGTAGGTTTGATGTGAAATAAAATTGTTACCTCTTATGTAATTTTTGGGGTATTGAGGTTGAAATTTATGTTCTAAAACTTGATGTGAGTTGTTGGAAGAGTAGAATTCGGGTGAGCTCGATTCGAGGTAAGGAGGCGGTTGATGGGTCGTGTCGAGTGTCTGATATTCTGAGGAGTCGTGAGGTGTCGGGGCCGCGGGTGGATACCCTCCGCCTTCGTCACCTCCTCCCGATCCTTGCCCCAGTTGACTGTAACCGTCTGAAAGATCCACGTAAATAAAGAATCAAAAGGAGAGTAAAAAAAAACTTACTTTCATGTTTGACATGATAAACAGGTGGTTGAGTTCGCGATAGTTGTAGAAAGGCCGGGGGCGCCTGCGAGGTCGGCGGTGGACTTCCATGGTCTTTGGTCCCTTCGGCGCAAAGAGGGCTCCTCAGTTGATTATAACCGCCTGAAAATAATTTTTGTTTTTACATACGTCTTCTTTCCAACCATTGTCACGAGACATGTCCTCGAATTTTACACACTTTCTTGTCCTTGAATTAAAGGTTTCTATACCGATTGTGGGTTTGGATGAGTGAACATCAACTAACTTATTTTCCTCTAATTGCTCACCCTTGAAAAATAAAAACGCCTAAATGTCCTAAGTCTTCTTTTGTTTCTTCACCACTTAAGGGGATATGAGGGTTTTAAGTTGTTGCTTTGTACATTTTTCGTTGTGACAACGGTTTTCGGTTTTCCCCTTTATCTTGGAAACCGTCGCTCAAAACGAAAAAATGTCCTAAAAAGTTGTAGCTACGGAAATTTACTACATAAAATATCTTATTGGTTTTTTCCTCAGAACAATATTTAGGAGATATGAAGGTTTTAAGTTTTCAGACAGGCTCTGTAGGATTATTAGTTTTAACCTCATAACTCCTTAAATATTGCTCTTACGCAAATATGAATAAAAAATTTTTTAGGAAATCTTTGTACCTACAACTTTTACTTAGGACATTTTTTCGTTTTGAGCACGGTTTCCGAGATAGAAGGGAAAAACCGAAAACCGTTGCTCACAACGAAAAATTTGCAAAGCAACTCACTTAAGAACCCTCATATCTCCTTAAGTATTGCTCTGACAAAAAAAAACCAATGAGGTCTTTTTTGTAGGAAATTTTCGTAGCTACGACTGTTAGTTAGGACGTTTTTTTCGTTTTGAGCGACGGTTTCCGAGATAAAAGGGAAAAACCGAAAACCGTTGTTAACAACGAAAATTTGCTAAGCAACCAACCTAAATACTTCCATATCTCCTAAAGTATTGCTCTGACGGAAAAAACTAATATATTTTATGTAGTAAATTTCCGAAGCTACAACTTTTACTTAAGACATTTTTTCGTTTTTAGCGACGGTTTCCAAGATAGAAGGAAAAAACCGAAAACCGTTGCTCACAACGAAATATGTACAAAGCAACCAACTTAAAACCCTCATGTCCCCTTAAGCAACGAAATGTGTCATTTGACAATAATTTAGAAAAACGCTTAAAAGTTTTTGTTTTTTTAGAAAAAGACTTTTAACATTGACCCAGGTCGGAGGAGTGTAGACTACAATGAGAAAAGGAAGGAAACGCTTTTGACATTTCCCACCGGCTAATAAGTTCAGTCTTCCTATCTCTGAGAGTGTAATTAACACATTTAGAAAAACATAAATCGCAAATAACTAAGATTATGTGTAACAAGACTTAAGGAGGTATGATGGTTTTTAAGTGAGTTGCTATGCAAATTTTTCGTTGTGAGCAACGGTTTCGGTTTTCCCTTCTATCTCGGAAACCGTCGCTCAAAACGAAAAATGTCATAAGTAAAAGTTGTAGATACAAATTTCATACAAAAATTTATTTTTTTTTGTAAGCATACTTAAGGAGATATGAGGGTTCTTAAG
>JACGAQ010002138.1:0-45635 GCA_014119065.1 Orius insidiosus | reverse complement strand
AAGCCAATAGGCAGTCGAAGAGCAACACCCAAAGTGAAATTTAACTCAACAAGGAAAACTTGCCACTTGACAACAGATTAGGAATTCTATCAATTGAGGTAATCACAAAAATTTATAATGATCAGTACCTAAGCATTTGTCAGTAGAATGATATTAATGATACCGATATTCGTTGTTTCGTTGTTGTCCTTTTTTGGGAGTATGAAGTTCACTACTGGAAAAGGCGAAGGATACCATCATTAACCGCCTCATTTCCTTTCGGCACATCGGAGAGATCGTTAAGGTTAAGAAGACAATAGGAGAAGTTTATGACGATATTTATTGGTAAGATAAAATACTATTAAAAAGAGGATTTTCCACGACCGGTTTCGGCGTAACACCCTCATCAGGACTCCTTCCTTATTCTCTCTTCTATTTTGACTCCTTACACGGTATTGGCCGAAACCCCCTCGCTTTTTTCAATCGATTGATTTTTTCTGGTGAAAGTTTGGTTATGGTCAAATCTGTTGCTAAGCTCAAGATATGGAAGTTGAATCGAGATTGGGAGAGAAGTGTACTAGAGAAAGACGGGCAATTTACAGTTTAGGCCTGAGGCAAAGTGCCAGAACCCTTTGACCAACTTCAGCCGTCCATAAACTCGTCCGATCTATTGATAGTGTATAAATACTAAATTTTGTTACCTTCAATTGAAAATTGCGGCTGCCATTGTTCTTATAAATTAATTTATAAACTGAGTAGGTATCCTACAATCGCTGGATTTTGAAGGAAAGAAATCTATTTAAATCCAACGAAAGAGACTTCGAATTTTAGTAAGCTAGTTCGGATCCTTTTTAAGTTTTCTTATAATTTCAGGAAATTCAGAGATGAGCCGGTCGTTGGGTTTTATCAATTCGCCAAACCTTCCCTAATGATCAGAGACCCCGAATTAATAAAATCCATATTTGTGACCAATTTCACATCATTTAACGGCAACGACTATTACGTAGATCCTAAAATCGATCCAATACTAGGGTTGAACCCTTTCAACCTAGTCGGAGATGAGTACGTTCTTGTTAAGATAACAAACAAGCAGCATTTCATCACTTTCTATTTTCTTTAGATGGGTAAAAGCCCGAGGGGTTGTGACATCATCGCTCACACCGAGCAAAATCAAAAAATGATTGAACAAATTCAATATATTTGTAACAATTTGAAAGACCATCTAAAAAAAAATCAAGAAAACTTCTTAGAAGTAAGAAGTACACACAAATTTTTTAAAATATTATTTTAGTGCTATGATGTTTACGGGAAATTTACAACCGACGTTATTGGAACTTGTGCTTACGGATTAGACAGTAAAGCATTGTCCGATCCAGAATCAAAACTAAGGGAAGTCTCTATGAAAATATTCAACACGAGCCTAACAGGCAATATAGCCCTGATGTGCGCACTTTATTCACGAACAGCCGGAAAATTTCTCAGATACAAGTAGACCATCTGGAAACAATTCATTTTAAAAACGTTTTTCTTCAGGATAATCTCGGAAGAAGCGACATCTTATTTCGAAGGCATAATTAAAGAAGCCTGCGAACAGAGAATGCGAAACAACGTTAGCCGTAATGATTATCTCCAGTGGCTTATAAATGCCAATTTGGAGAACAAAACGGGGAATGAAAATCGTAAATAATAATAAATGAAGTTTCAGAGATTAAAATCCCCCTTTCAGCTCACAATTATAGAGAAATGGCAGCCCATTGTATGACTTTTTTTCTCGACGGTTTCGAAACGACTTCGATCCTTTTGGGCTTCATTATTTACGAGCTTTCATTGAACTCTGATATTCAAAATAAACTTAGAAACGAAATTAATAATGTGGGGTCGACCATAGAAGACTTCGGATACGACAATTTACAAGAGCTTGAATATCTTGACATGGTTATCAAAGGTATACGGAGCAAAAAACACATTTCAAGCGGAAAATGAAGGTGGGAAATTAACAGCACCTCCATTTTAGAAACCCTACGTAAACATCCGCCGGGAACCTCGATGGCAAGAAGCTGTAATGAGTCAGTAACTATCGAAAATCCAATGACGAAAGTCAAAGTTTACATAGAAAAAGGAACGTCAGTGACTTTACCCATGTATTCATTGCACAACGACCCAAACTACTTTCCAGAACCAAACAAATTCGATCCGCTCAGATTTACCAAAGAAAATATAGTTCGACGTCCAGAATATTCTTATTTTCCGTTCGGAGGAGGGCCAAGATCGTGTCCAGGTAAACATTTTTTTCAACCACCAAGAGGAGCTTAGAAAACGAACTTGTTTCTCTTTCCGTTTTTTACCACTGTCTAATTTTCAGGTTACAAATTTGGACTGACAATGATAAAATTAGCCATCGTGGCCACAATTTTAAATTTTCAGCTGGAACCTAAAAATATAAATCATAAAATAAAGTTGAATCCTCAAAATAGTTTCTTCCATTCTGCACTAGACGGCTTATGGGTAAAATTTAGGGAATTATAAAATAAAAAAAATTAACAACCTGGAAAATAAGGAATATGTATTTTTTTAAATAAAACAAAATAACGAAAAGTGACATTTATTTAAGATTTTGAAGTTTGAACATTCTTAGTAGCGCACTTAAAAGAAATTATTTACAAAATTTACCTGATTTTTCCGTAATAAACAAGGCAGGTAACATTAAAATCACGTCTAAACATTAACAAAGATAAGCCAAAATAAACTTCGGTGCACAGAAACGAAAAATTTTTGCGAAACTTATATTTAAACACGCACAAGTTTTGCTAAGCTTTTTCAGTTCTAGGGTAAGGGCAAAACGGAGGAGACTCAAAGAAAAAAAAATGAATAAAAAAATACCTTAGGTTCTGGACCTCCATGGAGTTTTAACACGTTTTAAAATGCACTACAATATTAAGACATTTTATATTTACACAAAGATTTATTTTTATATAATTCAAAAGACACTATGCACTTGTAAAATTTTGAAATTTTTTTATAAAGGTCTTCGTTGGTTTAATACCTTCAACGGATGAAGACGAAAAAATCGAAGTCGTCCTTAATGAGCTAGATGATAATAATTGTTTTCACCCACCTCTTTATTTCCGCCGCAGCCAATGAAAATCGTCTTCCTTCTAGCTTATCTGAAAGCACCAACCCAAACAAAAAAGGAAATAATCAAAATCGACATCAAACAAAAATAGAAAACATGTTTTTTTAATGTACAGGTTTTTTTTGTTTTATTTGCGTAATCAAATACCTGGGACAAGTTCCGACTTGACATCCTGGCGGGACAACATACCATCAGGTAATTTAAAATTTTAATCGATTTATGTTTTTCTTTACAATCCTTATTTACCAGATAGAATGTTAATAAATAAAAATCGAAATATTCCTGTGAAATAACATGTTAATGGCTCACACCTTTGTGACAGTAAAAAAACCAATTTTTTTCATGAGCTAAAAAAATTAATTTTAACTGTTACTAAGATGGCCTTGTCTGTACAAAATAAAAAACTCTTCAATGTTATAAAAATCGTTATTTGCGTCAAATAAATACCTGAAATTTGAACCTGATATGCGCATACTTGATGCCGAACTGGGGGGCAGCCAGAATTTGACTGGGACGACCCTTTTCTGAGATTGAGGCAGGCAAAAACACACTAAACTGCCGATCATACACTCATTTAATTATATGTCGAGTCGATTATTTAACTTATAATATTTATTAAAATTATTTTAATTAGGGAACCGAATTTTAAAAATGTGTTGTACTAGCAAAAGTATGCCCACCATTCATCCTAATTTTCAATGAAAAAAGGTCCTTATGAGCATTCTAATGTCAATTCATCCTAATTTCATCTGCTTTTAAGATTCGGGCTGCTACTTTATGAGCAGAAAATATTAAATTAGGAATAATTGACTTCAGAATGTATGATTTTGGCAAAACAGAAGGACGACCTGAAAGATTTAAGTCTTCAAGTCAGATGTATCCAAAAGACTCCAAAGGACTTCATCCTTGAAGAAAAAAACCACTTCCAAGCAAAAGCAAACAAAAACATTGTATAAAAAATAAGGGATGTCCTACCATGCAACAGAATATTGTGCAAAAAAAAGTTTTTTTTCTCCTGAAACGTCTGCTGTCACTTCAAATCACACTTTGTGACCGAAAGGGGGCAAGGATAGGGGGGTTTAAGTCACTCACCTGATAGTGATCCATCTGAAATATTTAAAACTTAGAAAAAAAAAGTTAGGGTTTTAGTTTGTTAACCTGATTCACATTGTCCCCAAAAAAAAATGTCAACCTGATGAGTCTGTGAAAAAGGTTAAACTCTAGCTGTCAGCGATTTCACTTACCTGTTACTATTCATAACTGACCATCTCTACTCTCTGCGTCTTCTGTGAGAATCGCTGCTTCGGTCTAAATATAAAAATTAATTTTATTTTTTAGAAATGTTTATAAAAATCACCTCTTCGTCCTCGACGATCTTCATGCCTTGGTTTCTTGCTTCTTTCTCGTTCTCGGCTATCCCCTCGGTCATTACTTCTCCTTCAAAAAAATTATTAACATTAAATTATTTTATTTTATTAATTACTTTATCCTATCATCTCTTTTTCTGTCTCGTTCTCTATCTCGCATGGCATCACGACTAAAAAAATTAGTAAATAAAAAATTATTTAAAAAAAAGAAACTAACGAAGAATGTCTATCTTCTTCTCTGTTTCTACGATCGCGATCTCTGTGCTCTCGTTCACGTTCTCTATCTGGCCTGTCTCGAGAGGATCGGTCGTTTCTATCTTTTTCTCTACGTCTGTCTGGGATATCTTCTCTAACCTTAGTCCTTTCTTTTCTTTCTTCTTCACGTTTACGTTCTTTTTCTTCTCTTTCTTTCGCTCTATTGGCGACAATCTCTTCTAAAGAGGATCTCAAACGTGCATAACCAACATGCTGCTTTCCCATTAGATGATCGTCAATTCTCGACTGAGCATCTCCGACGATTAAAAACGCCCCACAAACCTCACATACTTCCATCTGTTTTTCTTGTGCAGCTGCCAACTCTGCCGTCTATAAAAAAAATTGATTAATTTTTTATAATTTTTTATGTCAACATACTTGGGACCATGCACTGCTATCATTTTGTTTCTGTAATGATTCTCTTTCTTCTTTTAATTGATCGCATAATTTCATTAATCCTTGAGCTTGTTCAACGTTCCCTTCGATACCGGCAGCTTCCGCTTGGCTAACCAACGAATTAATTTTTTCGGTGAGCAATTTTATCTGATCATCATTCCGCTGTGACTGCGCCGCTGATATTGATGACTGTTGGAAAACAAAATAAAAATAAAATAAATTCCATTAAAATACATACATGTTCATTTTTATTCATCAAGGATAACCGCTGTCGGCCTTTTTGAATTTTTCGTTCGACCTCGTTGAGCATACTTTGAGCGAAACGTATAAATTCATCTTCGTAGGCTTGTTTTTTGTAACTGGTCGCTTTGTCGAACAACGCTTTGACTTCATCGTCGTGAACTTTCGGGCACGACCCCAAATCCGCACGAGTGTTTACGAAAAGATCGTGAGGGCAGAATTTGACCAGATAGTATTTACAAAACTGAAATTTAAAAAAAATATTATTTATTTAGAAAAAAAAAAGAGTATAATTTGACAAAAACAGGTCAGCCTAGATTAGATTGAGGCGGGTCCACAATGAGCGAGGCAGAGAAGGCGAAGCAGAACGGCCTTGTTCAAGAAACTAAAGCACACTGAAGCGAATGCCTCGCCTCGGATGGCCTCGCTTGACTGCCTCGCTCAGAGTGGAACGGGCTTAAGAGTCTGACAGGACATTGAGCATATTTGGGTCTATTGTCACCTCACAAAATCAAAGCTAACTGTCAAGCTTAGTATGTTAATAAGCCTCCAGAGGCTGGACAGAGGGCCTCATTGAAAAGTCCAATTGGCTGGCTTTTGCTTCCCCTGGGCATTACCAAGCCTTCGAAATATCAGAGGAAATGCAGTTTCCTCCTCATCCAAAAAAAAACAGCAGATGCTCTCCTCTTCCACCCCATGAAAGTTTTTTCGGAGTTTTCTGCGTGTCCTATCAGCAGGAAGATTTCGACGCTCTCAAAAAAAAAACTTGAGCAAAAACTGCAACGTCCGAACCTGCTTGCACCATAATGATAGGTACGTTTTACCGAGAAAAATATACAAAAAAATGAACAATTTTGAGCCTTTCTAGAATATGCTAGAACGGGCCAAAAGTTACAACAGAGGGTATTGATTATGATAAAGCATTCCTTGAGGTAATGATTAATGACGTACGATATTGGTTATCGACAAAACAAAGAATCTAATGAACTTAAATGATGTAAAAATTAGATAAAACATGATGCTATTAGATTATAGATATTTTAGTTTAATATTAAAGAGTTGTTACCTCAGGGTCTTCCCAGTTAAGCTCCTTCGTTTTATCGGTCGGAGCTAAATTTCTATACCGACCCATCAGCTCATCTAAAAGAGCTGCCGCCGCTTGAACAGCCATATTTCCGAGTTAATTCACACTTTTTAAGTAATTTAAATATCTTGACGGAGAAAAAACGAAAGAAGTTTTATCGATGATCGATTGTTTGGACAACCTAAAAGTTTAACTTTCAGATAAAAAACTAGCGAAAACCAAGCGGCGCGGGGCGCATGCTTGTGGAAGGGGAACGGTGAAGAAATAGCAGGTATACCAACTTAAATTTTTTCACAAATTTATTTTTTCTTTGAATTCCCAAATTTTTTTCCACCATCGACAAAAATCACATTGCACAAAATAGCAGAATTCTTCGTTTTTTCTCTCTTATTTTTAAATTAAAAAATGACGTATTGAACAGTAAAAATTGAACATAAAGCAAATCTGGAAGGTTCTTTTTTCACTGAGGAGGCTTTCTTCGGAATAATTCGGAATTTTAGTTTTTATTACTAAAAATTAATATTTTTCGGTCTTTTTTCCGCCTTTAAAGCTTAAATACAAAATGCCGACCAATTTCCCACCTCCAGTCAACGTTTCTCCCCTTATCAGAGTGAGTTTTGTCATTTTTTTTCTGGTTTGTCGAAAATTTAACCTAATTATATTTTTCAAGGCTGTAAAAATAATTTAATTTTAGTATTAATTAAGTAGTTCCAGCACTTATGAAGAAGAAAAAAAAATTTGAAAAGAGCTCAAATTTTCTAATAGTCGAAAACTTCCTTTTTTCCTGAATTTTCGACGTTTTAAATCAACCTTGAATGTCTACCCTAAAATCCACCTATTAGCTCCCAATTTTGGGCATTTTTCTCTGGTTTTTGTGGGTATGTGTGTGGACAATAAGTCAAATGAACTATCTCCATGAGAACTTGTATTACGCTTCCTTTATTTGCCTCTTTCCAAGTTTCCGGTCTCTTTCCTTTATTTGCCTATCTCCAAGTTTCTGGTCTCTTTCCTTTATTTTCCTGTCCCCAAGTTTTCGGTATCTTTCCTTTATTTGCTTGTCTACTCGTTTCTGGTCTCTTTCCTTTATTTGCCTATCTCCAAGTTTGTGGTCTCTTTCCTTTATTTTCCTGTCTCCAAGTTTCCGGTCTCTTTCCTTTATTTGCTTGTCTCCAAGTTTCTGGTCTCTTTCCTTTATTTTCCTGTCCCCAAGTTTGCGGTGTCTACTCGTTTCTGGTCTCTTTCCTTTATTTGCCTATCTCCAAGTTTCTGGTCTCTTTCCTTTATTTTCCTGTCTCCAAGTTTCCGGTCTCTTTCCTTTATTTGCTTGTCTCCAAGTTTCTGGTCTCTTTCCTTTATTTTCCTGTCCCCAAGTTTGCGGTGTCTACTCGTTTCTGGTCTCTTTCCTTTATTTGCCTATCATCAAGTTTCTGGTCTCTGCAAGTTAAAATTTGCAAATCAATTATACATGTAGTTAATAATTTCATTTCAATTTTTTTTATATTACCTTCTGATGTTTGCTTTCAGTTTGGAAGGTGGAGCTTACTTTTGACAGGCATCGCCTACGGTTCCTTCTGGCAAGGTCGATACACCAAAAAAGAATTGGCTCTTAAAGACATCAAAGCGAAAGAGAAGGCGACGAGAGACGCTCAACTCGCTGCGGAGAAGAACATGCGCTTAGCCGGTAACTTTATAATATCCATACCTTTTCTTATTTACATTTTTCATTATTTTCCAGTGGAAATGGCCGAACTCGAAAAGATGGCTAAAGGAAGCAAGTGAATCCATATTTAATCTTAGCTTTGTTAGGAAACCTGAAATTCAGTAAAATTCAATTTTTAAACCCATCTTTCTATTTTCTTTTTTTGTTATGAAGATTCGTCAATGTAAATAAATTTAGTCAAAAAAAAATAAGACTTTTGATGACCTAAAAGTTTTTGGGATAAGGCAGGAGATCAAGCTTCTCAAACAATTTAAAGAAAAAAAATTATTTTTTATTTTTCTTTTTAACATTACATACATTTTTTTGCTTATATCAATGATAATACAAGGTTGAGATCTAAAATAAGTAGTTCATTAACATAAAAAAATGAACTATGACTATGGTAAACAGCACAGGAGATACAAAAATGAGAATTTCTAAACGTTACTAAATAAAAGCCTTACAAAAAAAAAAGTGCTAACTTAACTAGAAGTGGACTTAAAAGAAAAAATAGCAAAATTGACAGATCCCACTTATACGTCCCAACCTTCAAGGCAATTCAAATTTTTCAGACTACAAACACAACAACATCACGAAGTACAATTTTGGTATTTTGATTTTTAGACATTTAAAAACCAGTCTTTGAGACAAGTGATGCATTTTAAGAATTAAAAAGCATGCATCGGTGGTGTATTCATAGGGGATGGGTTCTAAACAAGCTAAATTTAAAAAAATACAGAAGGAAGAATGATCCCCAGATTCTCTAGCCAAAAAGACAAACCTTAATAGCATTTCCTAGGGAAATTTGCTAAAAGGCACTACGTAAAATTTTAATTTTGAAGTTTCCTACCAACCCCCAATTTGGTGAACACCATCGTCCCGAGCACACATTTACAAAATTAACAAAAAAAATCAAATTATTTAAACAAAAAATATCTTATATGTATTAACAATAAAAAATATTTGGTGCGATTAAATAAAATACTGTTTGTGTGATGTATGCTAACAATTAATACTAGAGTAAAAAAAACTTCCATGTTTATGGTTAAAATAAAAGACGAGTCTGAATTCAGACTTACCTTCCTTGAAAGTTCAAATTTCTAAGCCAGTATGTTCCTTTTTATAAGCCTTTTCAAGGAAGGTTTTCAATCTAATCTAGTTTTTAAAAAATCTATCCTTACAGATATAAAACAATACAGATCTCGGTAAACAACCTATCGTAAATAAATTTGTGCTCAATAAAAAAAAAATTAATAATTTTGTAAATTTGATTATAAATATCACAATTACATCGTAAAATCAAAATTTTAAAGCAAAAACAAAAATATTAAAAGCTTTCTTAAGCTTCTTTTAGGCTTTTGTGCTTTCGATATAATTTTTTAGTGAGTAGAAAATATATTTTTTTTGTATTAAAAGTGCAGACTTTTTTTTTTGGTTGACGCCTAATAAATCTACTTAATACTAAAATATAAAATAAAAATGTGCAAATAAAGCTCTACTCATAAACTAAAGAAAAAAAAATGCAAACATTCAGGGTTGCCATCTTCCGAAATAGAACACTAATGGAATGTATACGTCCGAAAAATGGGAAGAATCCAGGAAGACAAGGGTTTAAAAAGGGCACCCTGGTATAAAATAGCTTTTAAATTTTGAAAACAATAAAAAGACAACATAATTTAAACTATTAGTATACAGAATATCACAATATAAAAAAAAAATTAAGATGAATTTTGGAGAAAAAAAAATTTAAGAATGACTGATGGTGCGAAGTTAAGAACTAGTTTCGACCAGAGGCATGTTGACATCTTCAGTTTCTTTGATCTCATCTTTGACTTGATCATTGTCAACTTTGGTCTCTTCTTCCTCGTTCCCCGAATTTTGCTTTTTGTACATATTGTAATAAAGTTTGTAACACCAATTTTGAGTCGGGCAGATGGAATTATCTTCGAATATCTCGTCGCAGTCTTCACCGTGGATTTCCTGAAGGGAGTTTTTGTATTTGTCGAGGGCAGAAGTTGGCGAGTGTCCTTGAGAGAAGAGATCCATGATGGCATTTTCGACTTCTTTACTCGGCCTTCTGTGCTTTATGCTTTCACCGAACGTAAGCGGATGGTTGTGGATATGTCGAAGCATTATCTCACATGGGAAATCCTTCAGGTATTTATCCTTGCTTCTGCAAAATATAACAATAAAAAGTTTTCTAGCATGATCAACTTACCTTTTCATACCCTGCTGTTTTATCGTTATAGTCACTTTTGCATTACATGCTGTGTGTTTTGAATGTGGTTTTCTAACGTTATGCGATGTAGGTCTTGTGTTATGCAAACACCTAAATTCTTTCTGTAAATAACAAAGATTAATAAACGAATTTTCAGAATTTTGGACAAACCTTGAAAAGAAGTTTTGGAGTATTTTCTGGAAATGTTCTGTCCACTCTGTAATGGGTGAGGCTTTTTTCGCTGAAATCTTTAAGCCAATCGTCCGCCTGTATTTTGTTCATGATGTTGAGCCGCAAGACGGCGTTGAAACCACGCAAATATGGTTGGAATGAGACAACGTGAGCTTTGAAGCTATTCGGTAAAATTTTGTAAACCTGGAGAAAAAAAATTTTGGTTGTATACATCAGATTTTTCAGAGCTATTCCTTTTTTCAGCCTGATTGGGGGGAAAAAAAAGATTGGAAGTCCATAGATCATGCCTACAATCATTCTATTCACTCCATCCCATTTTCCATAAACCATGCCAAAAACCACCATCTTAAGATTTTCGCAGAGCAGCCCAAATTTTTCAGGTAAGCCATTTTCTAAAAAATTGGTAACTAGGGAGTAAAGGACAGTGAAATAATTTTCTCTGAAGTGTTCTAGTGTTTTCATTAGGCGTTTAACACCTTTTTTACCAGATTTTTTTGGGTAGTTTTGCTCGATTTTGTAAAAACACACTTCTAAACATAGTCTATAATAATTTTTGGATAAATTTTCTTGATTTTAAGGTCTGAAAACCCATTTTTTCGGTGTTTGGGCATTTAAAAAGTATGAAAAATGGTGACGTAGAGCACCTCAGTAAACCTTATCTCCAGTAAAGATCACCAATCAATTTTCGTGAACTGCTCAGGAAGAACCCCCTCCCAAAAACTGCACAGAAGCTAAAAAATTGAAGGGAAGAGGGAAAAAATTCAAAATATTCAAGCCTTTTGATTTTCTTTGAAGTTAAGAATCTCTGCGCTAAAAGGGTTTTCCAGACCCAGTAGGGCCAAAATGACCACTGGTCTTTCTTAATTAAAACTTGAATGGAAAATTTTCTTGATTTTCAGGTCTGAAAACCCATTTTTTCGGTGTTTGGGCACTTAAAATATATGAAAAAATGGTGACGGAGAGCACCTCAGTCAACCTTATCTCCAGTAAAGATCACCAATCAATTTTCGTGAACTGCTCAGGAAGAACCCCCTCCCAAAAACTGGAAATAAGCTAAAAAATTGAAGGGAAGAGGGAAAAAAATATTCAAGCCTTTTGATTTTCTTTTAAGTTAAGAATCTCTGTGCTCAACCTTATCTCCAGTAAAGATCACCAATCAATTTTCGTGAACTGCTCAGGAAGAACCCCCTCCCAAAAACTGCACATAAGCTAAAAAATTGAAGGGAAACGGAAAAAAAAACTTCAAAATATTCAAGCTTTTTAAGTTAAGAATCTCTGTCCTAAAAGGGTTTTCCAGACCCAGTAGGGCCAAAATGACCAGTGGTCTTTCTTAATTAAACCTTGAATGGAATATTGGAACCACTGTTCAATACTAGCTTTTATGATGTGTTTGAGCATCTACTTTTCGTACTAAACATTATGTATACCTACAGTTCTTTTCCTTAGGTGAGGATCAATTTAAAAATTACTATAAACTATAATATTTTATAAATTAGGAACTTTTAAGTTGAACTATAGTTTTGCCCAGTGCATTATAAGTTCGAAATGCATTTAATTATCGTTTCAAACGCCCATCCACTTGATTTTAAAATGCAGCTAGAACCCCCGAATTTAAGAGATTTCCGTTATTTATTTTGACAAAATAATGAATAAAATTGTTAAAAAATTAAATTATTTTTTATTTTTTTATAAATGTGTAATTAATTAAGAAAAACTTACATTTGATTCATTCCAATCAACATTCTCGCCCATCTTGTTGAAGGTTAAGCTACTAAGTTAACGAAGAATTATTTTAAAAATCCAAAATCAGTTCCCAATAGAAGAAAGGTCGGATTAATAATTTAAATAATTAATCTTTGGCGGTATAAAATCACGTTTTAATCCATAACTCTAGTGGAAAATAATCGTAATAACAATAAAAACAACTCCGCCTCTCTCCCGCACTTCCCCGTCCGCTCGGCTCCCTCTCTTTCGCCGACTCGACTCTCGATTCCGGGACGCACCGAAACCCCTCAAATCAAAATCAAACAATAACCACTACAAAGTTAACGTTAAATTCGCTTTTATCACTATTTATAAATTATTTTAATTTAAATAAATGCTTTTCGTGAAGTCTTAATTTCTCATCGAAATTGATAGAGTCGAATATAATTTATACAAAATTGACGGAATTATGACTAACTCAATTTATTGTTTACTTCCTGATAATATAACCTTAAGTGATAACAGAATTTTTCATAAGTACAAAATCTTTTCCCTCAATTTAATTTTCTACATTACATCATTTAACAAAATTACGTCAAGTAATTATCAATACTATACAAAAGATTTAAAATAAAAGTCACCCTTATCGTAAAATGTAATTTTCAAAATGCTTTTGAATTTTTCTATACTTTTGTTTAAAAAATTCCTTAGGTAATTGATTGTATTTTTCAAAAATTTAGCAATTTTACTCTGTAAAGCTGGAAATTTTTTATATTTTATACGTATCGATACAAAATTCGATTCGATAGAAATATGGCGCCTTTTATTCATCTCCAAGTTAATCTACTATAGAAGAACTGCTTAGGAAATTTTAGTAACAATTTAATTTGTCAAATAAAAACAGGAATATGTTTTTCAATTTTTCTCTACTTTTGTGTTGGGCATTGCTCTTCAAATGTATCTTCTTTTATTCTATAGAACTTGTCGTATCGCCATAAAACTGTTTCTGTCGTTTGGGCATAATACATCTCACCATAAACTAGGGACAGCGAAAGAGCAAGCCTACTTTCGCCGTTTAAAACGCGATTATGGCGAAACGACAAAAACCTTAAAATTTGACAGTTCACCATAATGCAATAAATTCAACATCATGCATCTCACCATAAACTAGGAAAAGCAGCAGGCTTCACCTTAACACAAAAACCTTAAAACTTGACAGTTCACCATAATGCAATTCGCACATCCTCGCGAGAGGAAAAAAATTAACCACCATTTGTCACAAAACGAGCTGATCCCATTGGCTGCCTGCTTGATTTTCCTAGCTTATGGTGAGATGCCTTATGTTGAATTGCCTTATGATGAACTGTCAAGTTTTCAGGTTTTTGTCGTTTCGCCATAATCGCGTTATAACGGCGAAAGTAGGCTGCTCTTTCGCTGTCCCTAGTTTATGGTGAGATGTAATATGCCCGAACGACAGAAACAGTTTATGGTGAAACAACAAGTTTAAAGAGAGGCTTTTATGGTGAGAAGCGTTATGGTGACTTGCACTTTTTTTTGTCAACTTGCATTTATTGAAAAAGTAGTTTATGGCGAAACGCTTTATGTTGTGAACATGTATTATGCTCAAAATTTTGGGGCTTAATATTCAATTGCATTATGCCGAAACGCATTATGGTGAACTATAGATTTTTTATGTCGAAATGCAGATTTTTTATGTTCAACTGCTTTAGGGTGAAATGCGTTATGTTGAACGGTGTTCTCCCCATCCTCAACAAATTGATGAACGATGAATGAATCTACTCAAAAGAGCCAGTGTGTACTAGGCTTTAGGCGTCAACAAAATCTATGATGCAATTATTATTACAGCTTGAACAAAGGGGGAAAAATTAATTTTAGATTCAATTCCTTCTAAAAAGGTAACGAATTAAAATTAATTTACTAAATTATAATATTATCATATTAGGAAAGCCTGTTTGAATAATATTTTTTTAATACCTTGGATTGTTAGGTGTTTTATGGTTGTCACCTTATTTTACAACGAACAGTTCAAGGTTAAGGTTTTTAAAAAAATCGTTCAATGCAACTGCTTATAACTTATTTTGTAAATCAATTATTTTAAATTAATAAAATCAACTCAAATTAATAAAGTGAAAAGCGAAATAAAATAAACGGGCGTGTCCGCTTCATATTTCAAGCCACCAAAATTTTCACTAAAAAGTTAACGCATTTGTTGCCCTTTTTAAAATCGTTTGAGTAGGTAAAAATAAATCATTTTCCAAGCCCAACTATAAAACGCAATTTTAAACTATATTTTGATTAGAGGTCAAGGGTCGTCTCCGCAAAACCTGAACTTGAGTTATCAAGGTACACAGGCTATCAAAGTTATCGAAATTTCACATTGACGGCGACCTCTAATAGTTTTGTAAACTGCATCTATCAAAACACACAAGGAAAAACGATAAGAGCTAATTTTTTTAATATCAAAGAAACATTTTTCCGGATCCAATTTCGTCAGCTTAAAATAAAACTTCATTCCCAAAGAAATGTCGAAAGGTGTCAGATCTGAGATTTTGTTCCTATTCTTCGCCTTCGCAGTAGTTGGGGGAAAATCGAATATTTGGAGTTTTTTGTCCAAAACATATGCAGTTATTGAAACAACGGAATCTGGGCTCAAATGGACGGATGATAAGAACTTAAGTATTTTTAATCCTTAATTTTTATTGTTCCATTCGTTAAGTTTTTATGCAAATATAGAGCAAGAAAAGCTTGTAGTTACGGCACCATAAGTCTTTAAAAAACCACCGGATAATTATCTCTTTTTATTTTCATACCATAGTTGTTAAGCCCAGGGGATACGCAATACAACAAGTAAATTTGGAAAAGGTTGCCCCGAATAAGCAAAGGGCGTGGGTTCGAATCCTACTTGGGGTCCGAATTTTTTCTTTTCTTCATTTGCTTGGTTTAGTATTATTAGTTTTGTACCTGATAATTGATTTTTCATTTTATTGCGTTTTTACAATCCTTTCTCACTGAGTTAATGGTAGGTATTATTATTTTCTTTTTAAATTTTTCGCTATAAAATGATTAATCTTTAATAAAGGGATTATTATACCTTTTTTTAAACGAATTATTCTCTTATCTTATCGGGGGAAAAAATAAAACTAGAAAAACGATGGGGATGGTGGGAGTATCGAGATGAGAATTTAAAATGTAAAAATAATAAAAGGTCTTGCGGGGAAAAGCGTCCAGTCGCGATTCGTTAGGTGCGACTTTTATTAGTCCGCCAACCATGGGACAGAACGCCGGCCTTTTGCCTTACGCCTTCCTCCTCTCTCAAATAATAATCGGACCCACCTTTACAGAACTTCTTACGACAATTCCGGACAGCGGACATACGGAAGTGGATAAAATTCAGCTTAGCACCCGTGCAAAATTTACTATCAGCGGAGTTCTCGGCGTTATTGGGCGTCTAAATATTCCAGAAAGTAAGTCTAAGTAGTAACGTAAAATTTGACATAAAATCGTCTGTTTTCGATTTTTCAATAGTAGGTACGCTGTTGTTGATGCTTCCATTTGGCTTCAAGGGGGGCCTAAATCGTATTTTTATATGTAGAGGAATTTGAGGAGGATTTTTAAAATAAAAATTCCTTAGTTTGATTATTGGAGATAATTTATCGAAATAAATTTTAATTAAAATAATTTATTTTCCGCTTGTACCTTGCTCTTCAAGCGCACTTCAATGCCTACTCGAATAATGTTTTTTGTTCAAATTTATGACTTTGCCAAAAATTGTAAGAAGTGTAAAATTTATTATTAACAAATTAAATTGTTCAAAAGATATTTTTTACAAATTTTTGGCAAATCTAATTACTATTTAGCATGACAGTTAGGAAAATCTTTTTGATAGAACTGATTTTTTTAAATTTTGGCCACTTGAATTGAAGTGTTTTTTTAATTAAATATTTTACTGCTACTGTTAATCCTCAATTTCCTGGGTTAATGGCCTGATCGAGTATATCTATCAAGATATTGAAGCCTAACACCAGGGAGAGAGAGACAAAAAAAAACTCCCTAAAACATTCTTGTGACTGGCGTATTTGAAACTTGCAAACGTGTACTCTTGAAAATCCTGATAGTAGGAAACAGTCTGCCAATTTTGTAATATGTATGATTTCCGGACATACTAGATGCTGATGAGATTTTGACCCTGTTTAACCTATAGAGTTATTGATATTAATTGATAAAATTAGCTTCCTTCCAAGAACCAAAACTGACAGTTTTTCGACCTTGAAGATTGTTTGTTGAAACTAGGTGACAACAAAACGATAAAATTGAAATATTGTGCTTTTTTTTTTCAGATATCGTGAAGCCTTGTAGTGAAGAAAGGCCTTGTAAATTCAACTATACGCGATGCATCGATGGAATGTGCGCCTGCAACGAAAATACCGTTTTGGCATCTAATGGAAAAGAATGCTTGAGCTGTAAGTATTCAAAAAAGCAGCACAATTTGGCTAGCCAAACAGAAAGAGAATGAAAAGAAGGAAATAGTCCACCTGATATTACGTGAAACCGGTCTTCGAACATCCGCTTTTTTCATTCTCTCTCCCCATTTGCTATTTTCAATATTTAAACTTACATGATTTTCTTGAAGTAATACATGAAATCGGAGAGAAATGCCGGGAAGACGGACAATGCGCACCGCTGAGAGAAAAACTAGGAAAGGTCGTCTGTATCGATCAAGTTTGTGACTGCGATCTTATTAATGCTGTAAAACATGAGGAAAAATGCATCGATTTATTAAGTACTTTCAATATTTTAAACGATTTTTTAATTGTTCTTTCTTGTAGATTTGGGACAGGGATGCGCCTACAACGAGTCGTGCTGGGTGAAAAATTCGGAGTGCAGGCAAAACGTCTGTGCCTGCGAACACGGATTTTTGCCGAAACCCGACAATGAGAGATGCCTACCGAGTAAGTACCTCAATGCTTATTGGACTAAAAAGATAATGAAAAGTTTCAGCTTTAAGAAATATACGCTCCGCGTGTGAGATGGACGAACAGTGCAGTTCCGGAATGGGCGACGCCAGCATTTGTCTCAATGGTTTATGCGTCTGTAAAGACAATCATCATTTTGATGGAAAAATGTGCACTGCCGACCTTCGTTAGTTACCTACTTACAAAATGTTCCTATTTAAAAATTTTTTCCGTAGCTTTAGGAGCTGAATGTACATTAGACACAGATTGTTCATTGTCTCCAAATGTTGAAAGAAACAACAGCAGGGTTTGCTCAAACAATACATGCGCGTGTGCTCCCAATTTCAGAATAGTCCAAAACGCCGAAAATTTTTGCACTCGTAAGTCTTTTTTCCTTAATTTTTTACTTAGTTAACACAATTTTTTGCAGCATCCGCGGCCAATCAAAACTTAAATTTTTGGATTTTAAATATCGTCCTGATTTTCATCATTTTCATCTCTGATGCATCAAAATGCTGATCACTGCCGTTCCTGATAAGCTTCACTTTTTATCAGTATTACGTAATTTAAAATTCTTAGAAATTCAACGAAAAAAAGTCATTTGTATAGAGATAAGGCTTTTTTAAAAATTTTCTCAACCAAAGAAATCTGGGGCGATGATGCAAGTTATAATCTTTTAAAGAATTTATAAACGTACAATACGTTTTTCTTAAAAATTTTTAAGCCATAAAAATCTCATTGTAGCTTTAAGTCATTTTAATAAAAAGTTTTTAAAAACAAAATTTTTATTGTTTTATGCACCTTTTTCTGAAAACGGCTCAATACTCGCGGATGAATCATTAGGGGCGAACAATTATCAGTCGATAAGAAAAGCAAACAGAAAAATCCGATTCGTTCACCTGTCACACCCGTCTTCAGTTGCTAATATGAATTTTACTCTTTTATTATTAATATTCGCTTTTTGTAAAGTTAGTGGGGATTTAAGTCTTCCTCTGACTAATTTATTAAGACGTAAGTTTCTATTTAATAAAATGGTTAATTTAAGCTTTTGAAAAGGTTCAAATCGTCCATGTGAAAAAAATGAGGAGTGTACGACGCCTAATTCGTTTTGCTACAAATCCTCGATGTGCCTCTGCAAAGACGGGTTTATTGCTGTCAACAAGAATAAAACGTCTTTCATTTGTATTGAAGGTAAAAATCAGTTAAAAGGAAAAGTTGCCTAAAAAATTATTAGCTGCGAAAACAATCGGAGATCATTGCCTTCTGAATATACAGTGTGAAAAGGCGCTTGGAACTTTGGCAGTCTGCGTTCCGAGGTCTTCAGAAGGCGTCGGGAACTGCTCTTGCCAGCAAGGATCTCATTTTAAAGACGGACAATGTTACAGAACATCAAGTAAGTTAACGTTTGGAAATCGATCTTTTCAAAAAACATTTTGGCAGGAGTAGGAGAGAAGTGCGTTGTCCACAATAACTGCCGTATAAGTTCTACCTCTGTGAAAGTTTACTGTACCAGAGGTACGATCATAAAGGCATCTGCGTCTGTCCGCCTGGTTATCATGCCTTCAACAACGGAACAGACTGCTCACCGACTTCCGGTAAACTCTAAATTGTTCGAGTTTTTTAAATGTCTTTTTTCAGGCTTAGGAGGTGAATGTACTTCAGATGAAGCCTGCACTTCTCCGAACACAAAATGCTTCGGAAGATGCGCCTGTAAAGATAAATATATCTTAAATGAGAACAAAAATAGGTGTCTTCCAAGTAAAAAATGAAATTGTCTTTATTAGTTTAAACTGTTATTTAGTTTCTTCGGGTTTGTATAGTAGTTGTATCGAAGACGTCCAGTGCTCTTCTGTGGTGAACAACAGCGTTTGTGAAAGGCTGAGAAAAAAGTGTGTATGCAGCGAAAGATGGTCTTTGGAAAAAAACGGGACTTGTTTTCCTTCCGTCAGTGAGTATTGGCGAAGGGAACAGGTTTTATAAAAAGGCTCTTTTTAGGACTAGACGAGCCTTGTATTAACGACGACGAATGCCGATCGGGTTCTGAATCCCATCAAGCGGCCACAACCTGCGAAAAAGGATACTGCCAATGCGTTAAATCCGCTAGACGTCTCGGCATGGAATGCGTACTTGAAAAATGTAAGTCTAAAATTAAAAATTTGTTGATGAAAAAAAATTCTTTTATAGCAATTATTGCCGGCTACGGTGGATCTGCGAGTGAAAACGTAGGATCGTTTTTGCTTCTAATTTCCGCTACCTTAATGACTTTAAGGCCTTTGTTTTTCCAACATTATACTCTCCTCATATAAGAACAAAGTAAAACAAAAAAGTAATAATAATAAAACTGTAAAAAAATTTAGAAATTTAAATATTTTAATCAAGACTTGAAATGCGCAGTTGAAAAAAAGAATCCTTCGATTAGGGCTAATGTTGAACGTATCTTATGACTTCCTCTTCCCCCTCATCATACTTCGTACGTGACTTTTTACAAAATGGGGTCATATCTTGATTTAAATTATGTGAATTCACACCGTTGTTTCTGATCAACGTAAAATGTACATCCAGTTTTTTTCTTTAGTGTGATAAAAATCAACTTCTGGTAAACGACAATTGTCTTCAAATGATATTTTTTCTTCCATCCGGTCATAAAAGGTTTCATGTGAATTACGATTTTATGACTAGACTCGACATTTTTTAAAAAGTCTTTACTTAACAAGAACCTTAATTACATAACGGAGGCCACACGCAGCAACTTGAAGAAAAGCAACTTGGAAGTGCATTCAATTTTACCTACTCTCAAAATAACAACACCCAAGCTTTTTTAGGTAATTTCTTTCCTTAAAAATCAAACTTTTTTTTTAACTAGCGTTTTTAAAAAGAGTTATAGCCTCCGCATGGGCCCATAAACTCCCCCTCTTCTCCCGGTATTGTTCAAGAATCTAAACAATAGGATCTAACATTCTTTATTTAACTTTGAGGTTTACTTAATTTTACATAGAGATTATGTATAAAAACAGTTTGTTAAATAATTTAATTTACAGACCAAAAAGTTAAATCGAAATATTAAAAAAATAAGCCATTTGAAACTAAAATTTTAAAAGATTATAAAAATGCAAAAATGTTATCCATTAATTTTAAAGATTGATTGCCCCATAAAACTCGTTATTAAATTGGGAATAAAAATTCTTTTATATTCTATAAAAATTGATGAAGAAGTATAATTTATAGATTGAAACGTTAATAAAAGAATAGGAGGTTTTGAGTAAAATGTAGCGGCTCCTCCTACTTGTCTTGAAGGTTTAGTACGCTCGTAGGCGAATCTAAACAACATCACCCAGTCCGCATCCGTCATCCGACCGGTGCTCGTCCATACCGCGGACTATGAAAACGGGCCATGCTTTTACATTAGTTGTGTTTCTCGTCTATTTCTACTCTCTAGTCAAAGCCCGTAAGTTCCTTCTAAATTATTTCATCTAAAATTTATTTAAAAAAAAAAAGCTACAGAAAAAGTTATTGTGGTACCCTCCACGTCGGGTTTTTGGGGAAGCGTCTTCCAGTTTTTTAAAAGAAAATCTGCTCAGGTGACTAATTTGGGGGCCAAAACATAAGCTAATTTCTTTGTTCATCATTCAGCTCATTTGTTAGAAAAAAAATTTTTTGTTTGAAACTGAATAATTTTTTTTTCATAGTGAAAATTGAACGTTTTAGACATGATATATGAAAAGTAAGCCCGGGGGGCCTAGCGGAGAATGCGAGCCATTCGTCAAAATTACTTCACATTCTTGATTCAAGAATCTTATTAAGCTACTTTGATTTTTTCAAATTTTCAAGAAAAAAGTTCCTTTTTTGTTTATGAATCGTATTTTTTATCTAGGAGAGACGTGATGTGCTCATTTCAGAATTTAAATTTTCATTCTGTTTTAAAAATAGAAAAAAAGTCAACTGAATTTGCTGAGTGGAGACTTTGGTCCTAAAAAAAATTTCGCAACGGATTTAAATGGATAAAACAATGGCTTAGTTTAAAAAAAACATAGTAATTCCTTTTAATTGGTTTTAAGCCAGTAAAGCTACGTTTCTGCATTGAAAAACCGTGTCGACTAAAAAAAATCGATTAAAAAAATTCATTTTCAATGCCATTGTACTAAAGGTGTTTACGCAACGATTTTGGCCTCGAAAAAATATGGATGATTTTTAACATTGAAGGAAACTCGTTGGTGCATTGCCGCAATTGAGATAAAAGTGCGTTTGAAGATGGCCAGGTCATCGGTCTAGCGTAGCCTGCAGATTTCGTGCGTTCCCGGAGGCCTTAACGAGCCGAATCAAAACCCCCCCTCGGGTAATATGAAAGTTTTGATTGTTTCACCTTCCGCGGACTTTTATCCTTTCCAGGTGCTCCTGATAATCAAAGATTAGAAATCAAGTTTCATTCGCATCGACTTATCACGTCGAAGGCAATCAAACATAATGAGTTTTATTTTCTTCTGAGGTAAAAAAAGTTTAAAAAAGGGCCTCCCCTCGAGTTGTGCCCTATTGTTTTATAATAAAAACAGTTTTACTAATTAGAAGTGTACGGAGTGTGAGCAAGTCTTTGAACCGTAAATTGTAATTATCGTGATGCATAAGTCTATGCCCTCTGTTTTTTGCTTCTTCCTTTCTTTTAAAGTACTAAACACTCCCACTCAAAAAAGAAAATATCGCTAAATTTCCGCAAAAAAATGCTCCAGATGCCCATTTTTAGATTGCGCAGTTTACGGAGGGAAAAAAACGTGAGTAATTATTTATGTTTGTTATGTCACGTACATAAAATTAAGAACGAAGTGGCATAAAGTTCGAAATAATACCCAAGGCCGTTTCTATTCTTGAAACAAAAAAAAATCAACACTAAAATTGAATCGAATTTACAAAACCCGTGTTTTTCTTTGGAGGAAATGAGTTTTTGCTTCCTATGTTTGCTCAAGTGCCTTCACCCAAAAGTTTCATTTTCAAAGTGAAATATCACTACAGAGGTTTTTCTAATAGACTATGGAAAATGACTATAAATCAAGAAATTGTATAGTTTTCTATGAAGTTAGTTTCAAAAATTTCAATTGAAAGATTATCTTGAGAAAATCAAAATTGGACGAAAACGTCATCTTGTAAATCTTTTCATTCATTAACAACTCAAGACTCGTTGACCTCACGAGAGGGACTCGCATGTTTTACATAATAAATTATCACAATAAACAAGATCTGATTCTCTCCAGGGATGAAAAAACTTTATTATTAGAGCTCTTTCTCAATATCCCACCATTCTCACTAACCTGGTGTAGGAAGCCAAGTACCGGATCCGATGATCCGATTGGGATTCTTGCATTTTTTTGCTGAGAAACCGTCACGGACAAGCTCTTGAATGTTTTTTTACACAAATAACGTTAGGACCATGGACCTTTCCACCAGACCGCGTTCCAACGTGATTTACCGAGGACGTCTTCATTTTCCCATGAAAAATATTCTCGCATATAAGAAAATTATTGCGTTTCTTTAAGTAGAGTAAATTGTCCTTAAAATTATGAGAAATAAAAATAAAGTTTATAATTAGGCGACAAATTAAAACAAACGGATTCTTCAGAAAACGAGGCTATGTTTGTTATTCTTTTGTTTTCTAAAAAAATGGAAATCAAAAACATTTTTTGAACAAAGAAAGTTTTTTTTTGCTGTTATTTCTCATTTATTTGAAATTAAAAAAAATATTTGTTTCAGAAAGGTTTAAACCTTGTCTCACCGACGACAACTGTCCGCGATATGCGTTTTGTCGGAATGAAACGACATGCGTTTGCGAAGACCATTATGTCCAGCTGAGACTAAACAAGACTTATTTTGAATGCCACCGAGGTTTTAAATCGTTACTTCAATTATTTTACGTAAACAGAATTTTACAGTTGCCAAAGGTTACGGAGATAGATGCCATTTCGACGAGCAATGCATGAAACCCCTGGGATCTCTCGCGGTCTGCGTTCACAAAGCCCCCGTCGGGGAAGGGACATGCATTTGCAAATACGGATCTCATTTTAAAGACGGAGTTTGCTGGAGAACTTCAAGTACACACAATCAATTTTAGGAACCTTTTTAATCTTCTTTGTAGGAATCAAAAATAGATGCGACAGTCACAATAACTGCCTAATAAGTAATCCACAGCTTAAAGCATACTGCTACGAAAGATACTGCATATGTCCTCCTGGTTATTATGGGGTAAACAACGGGACGGACTGCATAATGAAAACTAGTAAGTCACCAAATTTTGGCCATAATGCAGAGTTTCGTCTTACTACTGCAATCCAAGAAAGTGGCATTTTTAGGCTATAAAGGCTACCGCAATGTCAACCCTTCCAGGATTGCATTAATTTTAACCTGATTAAAGCTTTTACCTATTTCGAAGTAAGACTAAAGGACTTTAATCATTTCCAGGACTTAACGGAGAATGCAATTCAGACGAAGCTTGCAAAGACATGAACGCGATTTGCAGCGGGATATGCATTTGTAAGAACGATTACGTTCTAAGCTATGAACAAGATAGATGCTTAAAAGGTACATCAAAATTCTAAATCAAAATCAAATTAAAAAATTTTTAGCCGCCGGAAGAATAGGTGATGAATGCATAGAAAATTCGCAGTGCAGCCAATACTTGAACTATTCCATCTGCGACGATTTAAAAGGCGTTTGCATCTGTAATAAAACCGTCTCTCGCGAATTCGGCGGGCGGTGTTACAAAAAAGTCGGTACGTGAAAAAAGAAACAAACTTTATTTTTAAAAATTAACTTTTTTGAATCCCAGATTTTCATGAAGTCTGCCGAGAAAGAGAGGAGTGTCTAGTCAGTTTGAGAAATACCGAAAACGTAGACTGCATCGGTGGCATTTGCGCATGCTCCGACGGTTTCTTGTACAAAAATTCCAAATGTGTTCCAGAAAATGGTATATAATTAATTATTAATATTCCTTTTCTATAAAGTTTATCTTTTTTAGTCGGATTAGGCAAAGGATCTACGATTACAACGCTCCTTTGGATCTTCCAAGTCATATTATTTGCCGTAATTCAAAAAATTTAAGGTTAATTCAGCTCTTTTTTTATTTTCACTTTGTAATATTCTTTTTTAGGTGAAACCAAATCAGAATTAGTCAAACGTACCTGTAAAATTACCACACGTATTTATTGTATATTAATTATTTTAATAAATTATTTAATTTACAATTCGTTTGAAATAATGATTTTAACCTAAAATGGCGATCAAATTTAGATTTTAAATGTAGGAAAACGGTTGTGTCGTTTCTAAGGGAATAATTTAGTGAGCAATCACGGCTTAATTGAAAGGCACACATTCTTCGAAAGAAAAAGACACGAAATCTGAAAAAACTTCAATAGTTTTAGCTATGGCTTCGTTAGTTATGATATTAATCATGATTTTTTCCTCCCCTTGTTAAGCCATATTTTAAATCCGAATCTCATAAAAGATTATTTTAACATCAAATCGATTAACAGAATCACAATTTTATCTTGTTTTAAATCAGGTCAGGAAAAACATTTTTTTAAATTTTTTTAAAATCTTGATGTAGGGAGGCAAAAAGTTTTTTAAGAGAAATGAAATGGAAAACTTTATTTTTTCATTTAATTATGAATCGTTGGATGAGTCAAGGAGGCTCGGCGCCGTTTTGGACCTTTCATGTTCTGATCGAGAAAATGTCATTTCTTGGGTATGAAAATTAAAAAATAAAATAAAATAATTAATTTATTTTCAGGTTTCAAAAAATAGAAAGTTCAATGTTGGAAAATATTGGTTAATTTTTAATGATAAGCCATTAAAAGATGCATTGGAATTACTTAAAAATTCTTACATACTTCCAGATAGTTCAGTTGTGATCGTCCAGGGGGAGATATTCACTAGCGTTTATAAAATAAAAGCTAATGGAGAATTTAAAATAGAAATATCCGGGGAAGGGGATGTGAAGAACGTTGAATTTTTTAAAAAGGGCAAAGACAGGTCGGATTTTGAAAATTCAACGCTGCGATCCGCCTCCGTGGTTGGACTGAAAAATAAATGTTAATTTAAATTATTGAATTTGTGTTAGATTATGCGTCCTGAACTTTATAAAGGATTCGACGACATGGACAACCCAGAAATCGACGCCTGGCCAAAAATGCATTACCCACTGGCGGTAAATTTAGCGCAGCAGTTAAATTTTAAGTAGGGAAAAAATTTGAAAGATGAAAATCTTAACGGAATTTTTAGCTTTAATTTGTCGATTCTGGATGACTACGGATGGCTCAAAAATGAATCTTTTAGCGGTTTGATGGGTTTGCTGCAAAGGGATGAAATAGACTTTGCTGCAACTGGATTTTTTATTAGGGAAGATCGCATGACCGCTGTAGACTTCACTAGCGATACTTATTCTCTTAAGTAATCCTCTTTTTTAAAAAAATCCTTGCCATCATTTTTAGTATGCACTTCTAATGGGCCTTTTGTACTCCTTCCATAAAAGAAAGGAAACTACCTCCCATTGTTCCATGAAAAAGTCCAAACCTTTTATTCGCTCTTTGAAAATTTCCAGATCCATGATATTATTTAAACAGCCGGCTTTGTCTACGGTGACCAACATTTTTATTTTGCCTTTTCAAAGCTCGTCTGGATCAGTTTTGGCGTTGTAAGTCTTATGGTTATTCTGATCCTTCTTTTTGAGGTTTTCATATTCAAAAAATTGCATTCGAAATCTTTTATGAGCTCCGTCACATTTTCGGACATCGTCACTTTGGTTCTTGGGTTCATATGTCAACAAGGTAAAGTTCATTTCGGATCTTCCGAATTTTTAATAAAATCCTAATTTTTAGGGACGGATTTAAACCCTATCTCGCTGTCGAGCCGAATTATCATAGTCATATTTTCTCTCTCAGCTTTATTTTTTTACACTTCATACTCGGCGAAAATCCTCGCCCTTCTTCAATCGACTTCGCCCGTGCTTAAAAGCTTGACAGATTTAACAGAAAGTCATCTTGAGGTCAAAATTCAAGATCTTGAATACAATAGGATATTTATGCGGGTAATTTTTATTACATCCAGAAAAATGAGAATTAGATTTTTTTTTAATTTTATGCCATCTAATAAGCGTAATTAAAATTAAAGGGATCTATAGAACCAAACGTCAAAGATCTTTATGAAAAAAAGATAAAACCTTTTGGGATGAAAGCTTACTGTTCGCCAAGAGACGGAGTCAGACTACTTCGGACTGGTGAAGTCGCATTTCAAGTAGGCTAATTTTTTAAACAATCAAAAACTTTAAAACTTTATAGGTTGAAGTCAATCTCGGCTATAAAATAATCAGCGAAACATTCGGCGAAAGTGAGAAATGCGGATTGGGTGAAATTCAGCTACTTTTCATACCAAGCCTTTCGCTTCCGGTCACCAAAAAGTCAGGATACCGAGAAATATTTACCAGAAAGTAAACAGAAGAAAATTCATTCCAAAAATTATTTTTTATACAGATTTATATGGCAAAGAGAAGCCGGAATACTTCACAGGATTGCGAAAATTTGGATTCCTCAGCGTCCACAATGCGAAGGGAAGGGTAAAGATTTTTGAGCGTCGGAATCGTCGATTTCCTACCCGCCATACTATCTTTGATTTACGGCTCGTCTATTTCCGTGGGGATACTTATACTTGAAATACTCTACTTTTACAGGTAAGAATAACTTTTTTAATTATTATTTTATTTTTTCTTGTTTTTAGGGACAAATATATCCCATGTTTAAAAAAAGAAGAAAAATGGGTACCCTTGAGTCGCAGATTGGAAACGGAGTTAAAGTTTTGACTATTGCTAATCATTACTAGTAATAATTGTAGCTTTATTCTTTAATGGAATAAAAAAATATATTGCAATATTTTTATTTCATTTAATATATAAACTTGAAAAGAAGAGAAAATCAGACATTTTTACGGTGGAAGTCATGGGCCATTTATTTCTGTTAATAATCCTGCTTAAAATATAGCTCGTTAAAAGAAGCTTTTGAAATGAAAAAAGGAGTTATCCGGCACAAATAAAACTTCCTCGAAAACATAAAAAAAATTTATTTGGGTTGGTTATTTTGGAATATTTTGTCTCAGGGTTTTAGGGTATCACAATAACCTCAAGTCGAAATGCTAAATTACGAGAAATCACATAAAAAAAGCTAAAATCAAAGTAAAAAAATTTGTAATCCTAATTTCCTAAAGCATACATGAAAAGAATTTTTAAAAAGTTAGTTGTTTTTTTAGACATTACGATTCGATTGAGTAATTTAGCATAATTCATCTGCAAACAAAATCCTCCCATAAAAAGGAAGAAAAGTTCAAATAAAGTTTTAGTTTTCACATAAAAATGAAGTCATCAATAATTTTAACAATGAACCTTCTTTGTTTTACTCAATCCCATATTAAATCCAGACGTAATTAGGATTATTTTAAATTAAAGTCGATCGATCGAATCACTATAATTTCTTGTATGTCTTCTGGTAAGCTCGTTGCAGTTATTTTTTATTTTATCATTCATCACAATTTAGGAGAAGCGGCGAAATTTTTGAAAAAAATTCAATACGAGGATTTTATTTTTTCATTCAATTTTAAATCATTGGATGAAGGTTTTATGAGAAGACAAGGAGCTGTAATGGATTTATCTTGTCCTAATTTAGAAAACGTCATTTCTGCGGTAAAAAAATTTTATGTAGTTTAGAGTAAAAAAGAAATTTTTTTTCCAGATATCAAATAAAAGGATGTTTAATGTAGGGAAGGAGTGGTTGATTTTCTGCGGGAAACTTGAGGAACCGACAAAATTTGAAGAAAGTATAAAAATCTTAATGATTCTTTCATACTTCCAGGAAGCTCCGTTATAATCGCACATCAAAATGGTTCCAGTTTAAACTATTACGATATTTACAAAATAACGTCGAAACATCCTTTTAAGACAAAATTTCTCGGGAACGGAAATCCCGAAGGAATCGAATTTTTCAGAAAAGGGGGAGACCGGTCGAATTTTGAAAACGCTACTTTACGCTCGGCTTCTGTGGTATTCAATTTAAATTTTATAAAACTGTG
Source organism: Orius insidiosus (assembly GCA_014119065.1). Lineage (NCBI taxonomy): Eukaryota > Metazoa > Arthropoda > Insecta > Hemiptera > Anthocoridae > Orius > Orius insidiosus. Next base: position 17,304 of record JACGAQ010002138.1, on the reverse strand, counting down.
TAATTCCCGTAGCTGAGGCGTCCTGAACTCTTCAAAGGATTTTACGATACGGATCAGGTCGAAATCGACACATGGGCCAAAATGCACTACCCACTGGCAGTCAATATGGCAGAAATGCTCAATTTTACGTAAAATAAAATTAGTCTAAAAAAAATTTTAAATTTATTCAAGATTTACGTTGACTTTCGCCAACGATTATGGTTGGTTGAATAAAGAAAACGGAAGCTTCAGTGGTCTCTTCGGAAAATTTCAAAGAAATGAAATCGACTTTGCAGCTCTAGGATGTTTTGTACGACATGATCGATTGGACCTTGCAGATTTCACTATCGTCACTTATACTCTCAAGTAAAATAAAAAATTATTTAAATATGAAAAATGACGTTTTTTAGATCAATGATAATTTTTAAACAGCCTCCTTTGTCTTCTGTGAGCAACATTTTTCTTTTACCGTTTACTCGCGTGGTTTGGATCTCCTGCGGAGCTTTGAGCCTTCTTGTCATCATTCTTCTTTTAATTGAGATTTTCATATTAAAAAAAATAAATTCTGAATCTTTTTCAAATAGGATAACATTTTTCGACGTCGTCACCATCGTTTTCGGTTTCGTATGCCAACAAGGTGAGAATTTTTTCATAAACAAATTATTTTTTTTTTTTAAGGGACAAATTTTATGCCAATTTCTATCTCGAGCCGGATCATAATTTTCATATTTTCACTTTCGGCTTTATTTTTTTACACATCGTATTCGGCCAACATAGTCGCCCTTCTTCAGTCGACTTCGCCTGTTTTAAAAAACTTGACGGACTTGACACATAGTCGTCTTGATGTCAAATTACAAAATCGTGATTACAATGAAATCATTCTGCAGGTGAATTTTGAAAATATCAGGAGCTTTATATTATAAATATTTTTCTTAAAATTATATGAATACTGAGGAGGGAGTGATAACCATTTTTAGGACACCAATGATCCAGCAGTGAAAGAAATCCACGATAAAAAGATAATGCCATTTGGACAAAAAGCGTATATTCCGCCCAGAGAAGGCGTAAAACTACTTCGCACAGGAAAAGTCGCCTTTCAAGTAAATTATTCAAGTTTTCATACATTTTAAATCATAATTTTACTAATAGGTTGAATTAAATCTTGGTTATAAAATAATAGAAGAAACATTTTATGAAAGTGAAAAATGTGGATTGGGAGAGATCCGACTCCTCTTCATTCCTGGACTAGCATTTCCAGTTCTTAAAAACAACGGGCTGAGAGAAATTTTTACACAAAAGTAACAATTAAAAAAAGAAGATTATAACACATTTAAGGTTTATATGGCAAAGGGAGGCCGGAATGGTGGACAAAATAGCAAAAATATGGATTCCTCCACGTCCTAAGTGTGAGGGGAAAGGAAAAGGTTTTTCTAGGGTTGGAATGATCGACTTTCTACCTGCTCTTTTATCTCTTCTTTATGGAACTCTAATAGCAATAAGCATACTTCTACTTGAATTAATCTTAATTACAGGTTTGCAAGATTTCTTTTAAATTGTTGTTTTTAAAAATAATTTTTAGAAGCCGATATTTACATTTTTTCACTGGAAAGAAAACTTCAAGCCCTATTTTCGTCAGACGTGCATAAAAAATTTAGTTCATTTAAAATGTTCATCACCCTTTTTAAGGATCAAATAAATAAAAACAAATTGTTTTACAACCTAAAAACATTTTTATTCACTGTTTTTGGTTCAAAAATAAACAAGTGACAGGATGCCTTAAGGCAAACAGATATTTTGTTTTCTACATTTTTTTAATAACAAATAATTATTTACAATAAATCGTTAAAAAATGTGAATTAACAACCAAAATTAGATTTTAAACATAAAATATCACTTTTATTTGATAACAAAAGAAAATTCAAGGCAAAACATGAATATGTTAACAACGATGGGAGAAATCTAAGCGATTTGAAGGATAAATCAGCGAAAAAGCAGATTTTCTCCATTTAAGAATTGAATGTAAGTAAAATAAAATGGGTTGATATGTAAAAAATAAATCAGTCAGCACTCATAGGCCACGAAACATCTACTTTTGAGTGCGCAAGTTGGATAAACTAATTTTTGCTTAAAAGAAAATAAAATTGGTAAAAAATAGAATATTTATGCTAAATATACAATTTTTCTTTATAAACCATTCCTTGACAACAATAAGGTGCTGTACAAATATCATCACAGTTAGGAACGTATGTACAATCGACGCTAATATTGTCTAAGGTTTTTCGTTAATTGAATTTTTAAGGGAAATTTTTAGAAAAAAATTGAACGAAAAACTAGCAAGACATAAGCACCAACACAACTAAAAAGTTTAACTGACCTTATAGAATTTCTATGTACAAGAAAAACATAAGCTAGATATGTTATTGTGCTTGAGGAAAAGGGAATATTTACAATTTTAAAAAAATTATGGTGTATTGGGAATAAATTTGCTATAGTTCGAACATTTCGTCTTGTTCTTTTTCAAGGCGTTCGAGGGAACTTCGGACTTTCCGGCCCTGCGTCATCACCGGCGGAATGTCGCTTCCGTTACTTGTGGACTGATGAGGACGAGTCGGATGATGATTAATTTCTTGGTACTCGCTTTTCTTTTCTTTCTGCTTGAGACGTGAACTCGCACCTTTTCGCTTCCAAAATATCGAGTCATGTTCGATAAACCTGAAAAATTAATTTTATTGTAAAAATTTGGTGACGTCATTTATAATCTAGAGTCTCGCTCTAAATATTTCCACCTCAACATTGACCAGATTAGGTTTGGCAAATAAGGTCATATCTCCAAGGGGAAAAAGATTATTAATATTCTTCATAAATACGAATTAGAAGCAACATTGGGATAATAATGTAGATAAATGGAGAGGAATTGTTACCGAAATTGAAAAGATAAGATAAAAATCAGTATTGGCTATTAGAGTAATTAAATAAAAAATTGCGTACTCGCTGTTGTCTTGAGCGACCATAACTTGACTTTTTGTAGTAGCGATGGCACAGTCTATTTTGACTAGGAAATCGTTGTAGCTGCGTTCCTCGTCTGGAACTTGATGATGGTTGTTGTTATGGTTTGGTGGTTCTTCGTCGCCTTCTAGCAGGACGATGTCACTCGGGGAAGCCGCTTTGTCGGGCGTTGTCGGGATGAGAAGAGTCTTTCGGAGGAAAAGACTGTCGTTCGCCCACATACGATTCGCTCTCCGGATTTGCTCCGTCTGAAATCAATATTCCTTCAAATTAATAACATAGAACTAACTAATTAAAAGTAAGGGAGATGTCCACAACAGGAAGTTTCCCATAAAAGGGACGAATTTTGATATTAATATGCCCTAGTTCAGGTATTCCCAAACTTTTTAGAAAGCAGACCTCTTTGAAAATTGCAGGACAGCCAACAGCCAAATGGTTCCAAAAACCGAGGAAAACTACTGAAAATATAGTCAAAATAGGGTTTCTTTATCAAAAAACTACCAAAAATCCTGTCAAAATGTGGTTTCTTGCTCATAAAACCGCGGAAAAATCTTTACATCATGAACAAATAGGGTTCATTTGTCAAAAAACTTAGAGAAAATACTACAAAAATGGGGGTTTCTGGTGAAAACTCAATGTGGGGATGTATCTCGTTACTTAAAGACTAAATAACAACATAAAAACGATTTTCATTCCTTTTTCCGTTTCCAGTGATTTTTTATCAAGCTTTTCCCCCTGCCACAGTTCACCAATTTTTGAACACAAAAAGAATCTCAAGTGATTTTTCACTTTTATATAGATTTTTTCTCTCTCTTGTTGTTTTCGCTTCCTTTTCTCTAATTAATTGTCGGTTAAGTACCTAATTAACTTGTAATGCCTACCGGCTTGTAAAAATAATAAATAAAATCAGGTTTCAAGTAAAATTTTGAGTCAATTAAATGCAACATTTAAAACTTTCAAAATAAACTACTGAAAGATTTTTAAAAATTTAAAATCTTGTGCACAAAATCCTTGACTCAAAATCATGGAGATAAAAGCTTAAAAGCAAGATAAAATGTCAATTATCCATTTATTAGGCTGAAAATCATAATTGAAACATGATTTTCAAAAGGGTTAAGAGCAAATTAACTATGATGGAATCCTTAACTCGAAATTGGGGCAGTAAAATGATGATTTTCATTCACTCTTGAGTTGGAATAGATCTCACCCTTGTTTGTTCATGGAGATAAGGAACCTTTTACAATCAGAAGCATTCTGAATTTAACAAAAGGGCCTTATCGAATATGCCAACCTTTAGAAAAAGACTTTTTACCATACGAAACGATTTTATAGATTTCTTTAAAAATAGCAACCGTTTGGTCTTGGTAGCTTTCCCTTCAGGATTCATGCATATCGAGGAAAATAGGTCAAAGAAATCGAGAGAGGAAAAAAAAAAGTTGGCAATCAAGGGAAAAAATTATTTTTTATTTTGAGAGATTTGCTTTTAAATAGATGATTCAGTGGGATAACTTACAGTGACTCCGTATTTGAGGGCTAAACCTTGAAGGGTGTCCGTCTCGCATAGTTGGTGTTTTACGTAACTCTCGTATCTTTTCGAATTGAAGTTTGAGGTGGATCCGTATTTTTTAGGGATCTCGCCGAATCCCTAATCGCTATCCTTTCTTCGAGGCTTATATCGTTCATTTTGCATTGTTGATAATATTCGACGAAGCGCGTTAGATCTATTTTGAACGATAAACTTGACCTACGAAAACGTGAAGACTGAACTGAAGAAGACGTGGGAGAAACAAAAGGGAAAACGATAACAAAAGGACCTTATTTGAAAACAAGGAAACGAGGACTAGAACAACAGAACCTGGAGGATACTGAGATTTGAGGAGTTTTTAGTGTGTACTTTCGAAACAGAGTGAGACACCCTCGTTTCCCAACAAGGGGTGGGAAAATGGCGGGGAAGAATGAAAAAAGACAATTGACCTACGAGTTATGAGAAAACTTTGAAATATCTTTACATTAAAATTTAAAACTTTTTTTTATCGTGCAACTGAAACCATGAAAATTTCTGTGTCCCGCTTATTGAAAATCCAAAAAAGTCACTTAATTTTTTTTTTAGCTATAACCGGAGCACCCCTTTTCATGATTTTATTGTAGATACTGAATATAAAAATAAATTAAATTACACCCGTCATTATTTCCTTACGAAAATCCTTGAATCATAATATTTATGTTTATGTTTAAAATTTCTTAAAACTCAGTAATTGTGAACAAAATTCGGTCATTCTGATCTCACGAGTACAAAAAGACCGATTGTAATATCCAAAAAACCTTTTTATCCATCATTCTATTATTTTTCCGCGATCATTTCGGAGTGCTTTATGACTGAATTTAAGTCTAAAAAACCGTTGAAATCGAAAACAACGAATCTTTACTTCCTTTCTCACCCAACGGTCAAAAACATTTTAAGGGGGAGAAGGGCTTAACGCAATTAATAAGGATTTTGCCAACAGTTTTAACGAAAAACGACCAGGAAACAAAAGAAAAGGTGTATCATATACCTGCTTCTCCGAGAATCCGATTATCATAAGAACCGTGTTTTGACAAACTTTTCTGCTAATTCTAATTTACTAAAATCGGATTTTTACTGTTTATATTCGAATTTACGATAGAGAAGACTCTTACAAAATCTTTTGGTGAAAATTGGATGAAGCGCATTTTACAAAATTTATGCTCTCGGAACTCCGCCATTTCTGCAAAATAAAAGTTCGCAAAAAGCGAAAGGAAGATTAAATAAATATTGGAGAAAATATGGAGGGTATTTCAATAACTTCTCTTCCACATTTCTAGCAACCAAATGTTTTGTCGAACAAGTATTTTTTTAGTCCTTTCAAACAAAATTTTTCCTTTTTCTTAAACTAAAAATTTGCTGAGTATAATTTCAATGTTAGCTTTCTTAAGTTTGGAATTAAAATTTTTGATAAAAAAAAAAAGAAGATTAAAATTTCAGCAATTTTACCTGAATGCTCTTAGACTTTTTTGAAGATTTCGTGGTTCTCACAAAAAGTCATTTTCCCTAGTTGAACCAAATATAAAAATGTCAAGATACATACAGGGTGTCCGGAAACACATGGCAAGCGTCTGGGAGAGCGTTAAAAAGTGGTTTTACGAAAAAAAGTTAAATGTAAACCCCCCTTAATTTAAATCAAAGAATTTGATGGTGTAGTTTAAAATCCGCCTGGATATACAGGGTGTCCCAGACACAACCTAACTTCGTTATTTTAAATGAGAACCCCTATTTTTTATTTCAGATTCGTAATCTACGCAAAATTTCAAGTAGATTTGAGTACTCATATGACGATTTTGGACAACTTTTTAAAAAATGTCAAATTTTAGCGTTTTTTGCGCTAAAATCCGTTAAAATTGACCTAGGAGACTCGTTTTTTTTTAATTCCACTTATTTTTTCCCCAAGAATCCAAATGTCTCAAATTTGAGCATCTTCGCATTCTGCATCACGAGATTTCGTCGCTAATGGCCTTTTTTAAAGTTAGAACCCAAATTTTTAGTTCAGAAATGAAAATTAGCACTTGTTGAAAGGAATTTTTCTTTCGGACCACAAATTTTGAAAGAGCTACAGCGTCTTTTGTGTTTATGCATCAAAAATTAAAATTCCGTCAACAAATCGCTAATTTCCATTTTTGAAGTATGGAATTTGGAGTTTAACTTGAAAAAAGGCCATTAGCGACGAAATCTCGTGATGCTGAATGCGAAGATGCTCAAATTTGAGACAGTTGGATTCTTGGGGAAAAAATAAGTGGAATTAAAAAAAAAACGAGTCTCCTAGGTCAATTTTAACGGATTTTAGCGCAAAAAACGCTAAAATTTGACATTTTTTAAAAGTTGTTCAAACTTGTCATACGAGTACTCAAATCTACTTGAAATTTTGCGTAGATTACGAATCTGAAATAAAAAATAGGGGTTCTCATTTGAAATAACGAAGTTAGGTTGTGTCTGGGACACCCTGTATATCCAGGCGGATTTTAAACTACACCATCAAATTCTTTGATTTAAATTAAGGGGGATTTACATTTAACTTTTTTTCGTAAAACCACTTTTTAACGCTCTCCCAGACGCTTGCCATGTGTTTCCGGACACCCTGTATAAATACATATAAATTATTTTGAAAAAATCAACTTAGATTCAGCGTATAGGTAAAAATAAAAACAAAAATATTTTAACGAGAGAATAATTTATTACCAACAAAAAAAGAAAGAAGGTAAAAAAAAATTAACATCAAATGAAAAAACAAGATAAAATGAGTAATTTGAAAAATAAATAAACTTTGCGTTACTTAGGATTTTGAAAAGCAAATGTTTATCAAGAAAAGAAAATTTATTTTCCTATATTTTACATTGTCTAATATAACAGTTAAATCTAACCATCTATTTATAATATATTAAATATGTAAACAATTGAGTAGGTAATTACATACATGGGGGTACATCCTAAATACACGCAATAGAAGATAAAGGGATCGGTAAAATACATTAAAAGAATAAAAAGCGTTTGAATAAAAACAAAAAATTTAATATGTTGCAAAAATATTTTATTCTCAATATGATTACAAGCTCATCTTGATTTTCTGAGCTTGTAAACGGTAACCCGATCGTCCGGATTTTATCCCTTAATTTTTGTGGGGCTGGTATGGACTATTAAGTCGTAAATTTTTATTTTCGCCTTCGGAAACCTAATTCAGTCTTTTGTCTTTCTCCGTATGTCATACACCAGCTTCCAGATAATAATAAACAAAAACCGGGATTGAAAAAACCAAAACAAAAAAAACGTTTAAAATTTTGTACGGTGGCTAAGAAAAAAAGGGGAATTTTTTTAAAATAAAAAAATTAAGCCGGTGCATGATTTTTATAGATAGAGCGACTTTTACTTCATCTAAATTCGTAGATCTGAGTGCTGTGTTCTGGTACATGACTTAACGTCAATGACTGATACCTAAAAACAAAAAGTAAAACATAGAAACATCATATTTTGAGGAAAAAGATAGAAAAATTAATAAGTTGATCTCAAGGCAAGTAAAAAATCAGAACTTACATTTCAGAACTTCTATGATAGTAATAGCCTTCGATGGTGGCCGTACTTTTTTGGAAACAAATATAATAGAATCCGGCGAAAGAAGCACCGTTGATGTCCCTAATCGTATGGTCCGGGACTAGGAAGTGCTCTTTCCATCTCATAAAGACAAAATCAGTCGATTTTATTTCGTCGTAATCGAAACAGTCGGAATTGAACGTTTTCGCATACTGGCAAAACGATGAAAATTTACTCTGCAACAGAAAAAGAGAATAATGAAATAAAATGAAGGGATAGAAAAAGTAACAACCCGGGAGGTCTGGGAGACCGAAATCATATTAAAAAAAATTTTTTCCCTTCGATTTTCCCTTAACATACTTAGACTTTTTTTCGGTACCGGAAGATTGTTGTTTGGTGTGAACCGAGTGTAGAATGGGCCAATCGACTTTTCGTTTTCTAAAAACAAATACGAATAAGTTTTTGAGCCAAAAAGATAGAACCGATCCTAATTCGACCCGATATCTCCCGGAAGATTTTTCATGTCCCATCGCAGAAAACCCATACTCGTTTTCTGAAGTAACTCCATTAAATTTCTTACCCAGTGTTTTTTATCGACATCTTCATCTGCTTCCCATTTTCGGGTGAGGAACGGATACTTCTTGCTTATAATCTCTCCATCGAAGAATGTAGTGAGCGTCGGGAATTCTTCGGTCAAACCTTTTATTTTTAAGTAACCACAAAGATAAGCATTTTCTTCATCCACGTACTACAACAAAAAAATTCGTAAAAAACTGGTTTAGAAGGGAAAGTAGGTTTAGCAAAAGTAGTTCAGTGGAACAACGTATAAAATGAGTTATTTTGATTTAATTTTTACCTGAAGGACTACTTCAACTTCGTAGCTATTCCCTTTTGACTTTTGGTGCCCTTGGAATCTGGATCCGTTGTAGAGGAGAGAACGGTTGACTCCTGGCTGTTTCGAGTTGGCTGGAGGCGGCGGAATGAAATCGACTCGTACGGGCATTTTACATAATTTTAGGACGGACGCGACTAATTCTCATAGGAACTTATAGGGAGATTTAATTAACGATATTAATTCACTCGGGGAGGTTCATAAAAATTTATGACGATGAATTTCGAAAGTTTTTCGAAAGAATGGGGGAGGCGTTGAGGGTTGAGCGAAGTTGCGTTTCCTAATCACAGTTTGGGCAACTTAACAACGCAAAAATCTCTTCTTTTTTTCTCTATTCACGTCCTCCCGCCAAAAATCACGGATCGAGAAGTCGTATTCTGAGTAACCTTCTCAGCTTAGCTTAACGATAAGTAAAATACGCATCTACGCCAGCCTCTTCGATGTTTTAGATTCATCAAATGCAAAGCATATTTTCGAAGTATCTCTTTATGAAATAAAAAACGATTTCATCTTATGTAATAGCTTTGAGTGTATAAAGTAAGGTACTTTATATACTCAAAGGTAATTGCAAAAAGAGGTCTTGAACCGTAGATGATATCTCAAGAATCAGAAACATTGGTATTATGGCGCACACCGATGCCGGTAAGTTTTAACATTTACATATACATAATATAATTTAACGAATATAAATTTCAACATATGTTTTATTAGCTTGTTCAGTCGAAGCTTTGAGTAGATGTAATTTGACATTAGGTTTTTTGGTTCTTTTCGGCTAACATATGATTTTATTCAAAATTCAGTATAAAATAGAAGTGACTATAAATTTCGATTCCACTTTTTAGGTAAGAAATTTTATAAAATTTATATCAAATTTAAACACTTTTTAGAGTACAATCGTTTTATAGTCTTTTGATTGACTATCGAATTATAAATCGTATAAAGTACCTAGCTCGTTAGCCTGTATGTTACCGGATTAACCAGTGATATACCAGATTAACCAGAATTCTTCTGGACTATCCTCTCCTATGTAACCTGATTTAAGCCGGGGCGACACTCACGGCCTCACGCGGTCCATGGGTAGACGGTCGAAATTCTTCCCTCCCTATCATAGTTCCTGCTTTCGCCACCCATTCATACCTGTCCGTGGTCCGTGAATTCGCACGCGTTTTAGTCCGGCACCGGATAAACATCGTTGTGTTAAAATTTTTATCCAAATTCATCCATGAATACTTATAAGCCGTGTAAGATTTCTATTTAATGTACGAATGAAGGAAGGAAGAAGAATCTTTCTTTTTGCTTACAAATTATTGTAGCTGTTAAAATTGTGTTTTTCGCCCTTAGGAAAAACGACGACAACGGAGAGAATGTTGTTCTACTCCGGGCGTATCACTTCAATGGGCGAAGTTCATCATGGCACCACAGTCACCGATTATTTAGAGCAAGAAAGAAATCGAGGTAAAAGCATAGTCATATAATAGTAATTTTAGGTTTTTTTTCTCGTTCCCTCTCTCTTTCTCTCCCTGGCGTTCTCTTCTTTTCGATCCCTTTTTTTCTGTTTTATGGTGATTTTCCCAATCTTTAGGCCAAGAAACTTTGTTGAAGAAAAAGTATTGAAACATCTGATTTAAATTAAGAGAGTCAGTTGAAAGAATAAATGTGTTGAAGAAACACAAATTTTTAACATTTATAACATTTGGTGTCAGAAGTGTCAGAATCCTACGCCATGGACGAAAATCGGTCACCGACAGGTTCGTCAACGGGTTCTACACTATGGTCGTCAACTTGGCGGTCTTCCCCACCGCCTATTCCCCCACGTCAAAATCTCCGTCCTCCCCCACGTCCGGCACCCCCACGTCTCAATCCTCCTTCCCCTCCACCACTAACGGTAAGGCCAAAACTGGCCAAAACTGGTCCTTGGTCCTCTCCTTGGGAAGACTACGCAGACCATTTCCACTTCGTGTCCGCTGCTTACGGCTGGTCGGAACAAGAACAAGGCCATATGTTGGCATTTATGCTCAGAGGCCCAGCGGGAATGGTTTTGCGTTTCGCCAACCCGAATAATGTGACATTCTCGGAATTATCGTGTTTGTTATCGTCGCGATTCGGTGGACAGTCGCAACGTGGGTTTTACTTTCGTCAGTTACAGACGAGACGTCAACTCAAGGAAGAGTCTGTTATCGTTTTTGCAGCTGCTTTAGAAGCCCTTGCCTTCAGAGCCTTCCCGGCAGCTCAAGACATAGCAGAGCTGCAAGTGGTCCCTATCTTTTTGAACGGCCTAAGGGATCCTGAAGTGCGCCGGTTGACTCTAGCTTGCGCACCGACAACTATGGCCGAAGCTATGGCTAAAGCATCATTCTTTGAAGCCAATGAGTCGACGTCTACTCGAAGTGTTCGTTGTTACCGATGCGGTGTCCAAGGACATATTGTTCGGGACTGCACCGTAATAGTAATAATAATTGCTATAAAAATAGCAAACGTCGCTATGATCTTCGCAGCAAAATACCCCATTTTCAACCCGGCGACTAAGTCTTTGTTTTTCTCCCGAAAAGATCTGTCGGAAAATGCCCCAAATTGCAAAGCGACTGGAAAGGACCGTGCCGAGTTGAGAAGATGATAAACGACATCATCGCAAAATTACACTTCCAAATGGAAATAATTAAAATCTTACATGTCGACAAGTTGTCCCGGTTCCATTCTCGATCGTCGTTTCCCCCCCCCCCCCCCCCCCCGGAAAGGAGTAATGAAACATCTGATTTAAATTAAGAGAGTCAGTTGAAAGAATAAATGTGTTGAAGAAACACAAATTTTTAACATTTATAACAGTATCAAGGCTTAATTTGATTGACCGCCTATCTACACTTGATGACTAACTCGCTGATCAAATTTTAGAAATCGGTTCGCTTGAGGAAATAAACCGTGATTAAGTAGTCGGCTTCAAGAAGAGCTTTCATTGAAAAAGGTACATTTTCTTTATTTTTTTCTTTTATTACGTCTAATTAAAGACAGGAGTACCTGTCATTTGTGGTAGCTCATATAAAAATATTGGAATCGAGCCAGGATTAGATGCCATTATTGATAACTTTCCGTCACTATCGGATTCTTTAAGCTTTTTCAAAAAATGCAGCAACACCCAAAGGAACGTTAGCAAGATTGTTTAAAATTATTCATGAGAAGCAAAGAGGTGCTGTGGTGTTTTAAGACTTTACTCAGGCACTTTGAGAAAGGTAAATAAATTTTTAAAATGTCTTGCTTTTCAATCCTTATTTTATTTTTTTTCCAGGGTCAAAAGGTTTTTAATATAACGAAGAATATTCAAGACCAAATTGGTAAAATACTTGTTCCCTTCGCAGATGATTTTCAAGAAGTACCTGAAGCTTTTGCTGGCGATTTTGCCGCTGTAACTGGTCTTAAGGTAGATTTTTCATCTTTTATACATACTGGAAACCACTACTGGAGATCTGATAAGTGGTACACAAAATGAGCTCAAAAAAATCGTTGACAAGTTAGATAAAAATGTTGATGTTTCTAAAATTCTTTCTGCAACTTAAATACCTAATCCTGTATTATTTTGTTCGATAGAGCCTCTTTCTCAGGTACTTGGTTGACCATTGAGTGATTTTTGAACTAATCTGTGATTCTAGGCATACCAAGAAGCACGCAAAACAGCATTACTGGAACTTCAAAGAGAAGATCCTGGGTCTTCGAGTTAATTTTGATGAAACAACTGGATAAACTGTTCTTGCAGGAATGGGAGAATTGCATTTAGAGATAGTGAATGATCGAATAAAATCTAACTATAAAATCGATGCAGATTTTGGGCAAATCCAAATAGTTTATAAAGAAGAATTTTGTTCTTCTGTGGAGCACACTGTAACTCTCAAAAATACATTAGGTAGATAAATTATTTATTATTGTTGCTATTATTAATTTTTCTTTAGGAACACATAAACAAAATGTAATGGTCACCCTTTCATTAGTTCCTGGTGCTAAGAAGGAATTGATTCAACTTGATATGAGTGGCGATTCGGCTGCGAATTTGTCTCATTTATCTCCCCAGACTTTGAATAAGTTAAAGGTCGGCGTAAAGGCTGCATTAAAAAGAGGCCCTTTGTACTCATCTGAAGTAGGTATGTTTAATGCAGTATATTTTATGATGTTAACAAAACATGTTTTTAGGTTATCAACGTCCATGCTGTTCTCCATTGGTATGAGGCTCATAGGGCTACACCTGACCCTTTGATTGTTGCTGCAGCTTCTCAGTGTGTAGCAGAGGTAATAAATTATCTGTCACCATGGGAAGAGCTATGAAAATGGAATTATAGGCCTCATTTTGTTGTAGCCCCTATGATGAGAGAACTCTTTCTTAAAAATATTAATCTTTTTGATTTTCTTCTTCTTGTTCTTCTTAATGATTTTTTTTTCTCTCTCCACTTATAGATATTATAAAAAGGAGAAACCAAATTGCTCGAGCCTTTCATGAGACTGAACGTTTCTGTACCATCACACTACTTCAATTTAGTGTCGTCAGATTTATCAAGGAGGCGGGGAAAAATCCTATATTATTCACAATAATGATTATAAGGTAGAAAGCATAAAATAAAAACTAAACCTTGGCAATTACTGGATTAATTTTTATGTTTTAGGAAATAGAATGTGAAGCACCTCTTCATCTCTGTTGGGATACGCGAAAGATTTAAGAACGATGACATCTGGTACAGCCAACTTGTCACTGCAACTTTCTCGCCACTGTCAAGTCTCATCTGATAATGCACAACAGATCATCTGTGGTACTGCAAAAGTGAACCAAACTGCTTTGTAATCCAAGTTAGTAGCAGCTCTTTCATTTGGAGAAAAGTATCTCCTATATTTCAACCATATATACATTGTTAAAAGCCTAAGCAACCACATCTCAGGAAGGTTTTATCATTTAATTACATTGTCAAAATGCATATTTTTAATGATAGGTATGGTCCCATGTTTGATTCTAAGTTAGGTTAATCTGGTTGATCAGAAATTGATGGAACTAAGTCTTATCTAAAAAAAAGGTTCCACTTCATAAAAAACCAAGTCCGGTATTCCAAATATCCATCTTAATATCCATTGTTTAACTCCTTTTCTCAATCCCCCTGAGGAAGATGTTATTTCATCAGTGGCTACTTGCTAGGGGAGTAGTTTTAGACTGTCAGTACTGTGCCCATAAAAGCGTGCTCCCATATTTGTGCTTCCCTCAGTTCGCAGTCGCAGTCTTCTTCCGTAATGATTTTAAAACGCTTTAAGGGGGTCAGTGCATTTAAAAAAAATTTTAACTTTTCCGGACATAACTACGTTTTTATTTTCATTGTAAACCAACTAGAAGTGTTTTTAAAAAATTTTTGAAAAAAAAATCAGGTGGAAAAATCCAAATTATAACAGGTGGAATTTTTTGACACATATGATAGATATTACATAGAATAATTACTCTTTTACAGTGGAATTTTTAGTTTCTATTATTTTTTATGGTATTACCTATTAAAACATGTTTATAAAGATATATATAAGGAACTTTGGGGGGGGGGGGGGGGTGTACCTACCTATCCAGTTCTGTTGAATGAATGCTCCTGCCCTGATCAACGAACAAAAAGGCCAAATAATTTATTATTCTTTATTGAAAAAATACAAATACATAAAAACAACACAATAAACAACGTTACAAAATATAATACACATCGCTACTTAGATGCATAATAATGCAATAAATTTAGGAACTTTTTATAGTTGCATTATTATTCTTCATCTGAAGAAGCAAAAAATAAGGATAGGACAAGGTATATTTTATTGGTGATGTACAAACAGAAAAGCGAAAACTGAAAACAAATGGAATACAAGTAAAATCAATCGTCCACGTGCGATCTGGATTGCACTTTATGCTTATAGCAGATTTATTTTATTTTTCTCTCGGCTTTTTAACTAAAATGCTCCTGCGCTGTAGGAAGGCCCTCCTTCAAGTTCTTCCATCTCCTCTTCCAACTTTGCCTGCTTTCTCTTCTGGTTCTGCCTCTCCTCTTTATTGTTGGAAAAAAATCCTTTCGGCTTTTCACTACCCTTCTTGTATCGAGGCGGCGAAGTCCTTCCACACAGAACTTCCCAGGCGCTATCCCGAGGAGGGAAAAAATTCAACACCTGCAAATATTATATTGTTTGAACTGGAACTAAAGGCATGTCGAGCCCTCCCCTATTGTGCGCACCTGCTAATGTATCCGTCGTTGTAGGTACAGACTGCATCAAAGGTTCCCCACTGAAGGGTCTCCAGCCCAACAAAATATTTTTGGGAAGCCTTTTCCAAATTACTTATGAACTATTGGTGCCGATCATTGGAATTTTGAAGGTTGGCATTTAAAAACAGAAGCATATTTAAATTCGTCGATTTCAATCTGTTTCTTTCCTCGTTGCAGGTCATGCCAGCTTTTGAAAAACCCTTTCCGAGGGCACAGAGGTGGCTGGCACCGACAAAAATTTAAAAGCCAGCTTGGCCAATTCAGGCATCACTTGTTTGTTTTTTCCCAATATTTAATGGAATCTCCTCCTACTCTTGGGATACAGGGCATCAAGAGGTAGGTTTTTAACTCCTCTCTCGCCTTCATTTCGGGGCTTAAGAGGACGAGGAGGACGGCACTTTATCGTCGAAAAATGCCCAAACGAATTTCCGTTTGACGAAGCCTTCTCGATTGGCTTCACACCTGAATCGACGACCGAGTCTTCTCGAAATACCATCTCGAGTTCAGCTCTCAAGATTTTCGAGGCGTCAGCGGCATTGTCGGGCAGACCGAAAGCTAACTTCTTAAACCTCGGATCTAAAATGGTGGCAACAGATGCTATGAAATTTCTTTCATAGTGCCTTAAACGGTTGTCCACCGATGTTTGAAGGACATTTTTAAAACTCATGCCCAAGGCGGTGGCAGGGGAGTATTTGTTGATTAGTAATTGCAACCCCCTTGTAAGCGGGATGATATTAGAAGAAGTCACATACAATTCTCCCGAGAGCTCTTTTGTGAAGTCTTCTAGAGGCTGGAGAAGTGGGATGCAGTCGTCTAAGACTTCCCACTCGTTGCTCGTTAAGGCATCCGGGGAATTAGGCAACTTTGTCATTGCCATTGCCAATGGCATTTTTATTTCTTTTAGCCTCTTCAACATTAAAAGAGTGGAGTTCAAAGTTCATGTTGAGTGTTGGTCAACTCCCCAATATCTCTGGATTAAAAGGAAAAATCCCTGCCACTCTAAAACCTGAGGTGATGTTTGCTGTTGTAGGAGCTTGAGGCAGTGCTATATTTACGATGTCCGGGATATCGTAAATCGTCATGGTTTTTCCCGGATTGTTGATCATCCAAGAATCACAAGCGGTGTTGACGAATTTTTTCAGCGGACCATAAACGAGGGGTTGAAGCTTGTGGCTACAATGCGGAGGGAAAGATAAGACAGTTATTGAGTTAGCTTTAAAAAATTCCAGGACTTCTATTGAAAGGTGTGAATCATGATTATCTAGTAAAAGCAGTTGAGGATGATCGGCGGAGCTTCTAGTGAATTTTACAAAATGTTGGGCGAATTTCAAAAAATTTTTCTCTACCATCCACCCAGAAGGGTTTGCATCCCCATCGCTTCCCAAAGGTGCACATCTCACGAAGTGGTCTTTGTAATGCCCCCGGGGAAAAACTAAAAAGGGTGGAATTGGATTTCCACTGGCAGAAACGGCTACTGCCAACGTCACCAACGAACCTCGTTCGGCAGATGTGAGACGTCCTAAGTGCTTGGTTCCGCGTCTTGCGACCACCCTGTTAGGTTTTTGAACGGTCGTGATTGACTGTTTCATCGACATTCCATATGTCGGCCGGCGAAAGTTTCAACCTGTCTAAAACTAAATTTAGTTTTTCAAAAAAATTAGCGACATTGCACTGAAAAAAAAAACTGACGTTATATTAAAAAAAAATGCAGTTGCTTCAATGAAATATTTTCATTAAAAGGTCTCCAATTACGGGGATTGTTGCCAGAATGAAACGCATTTCATTAAATTACTTTAGGTATGAATGAACTTTGGAGCAATGAACTCGAATTATTGATGTTATTAATCCTACTTGAATAGCTCACATGAATCTTTTCGTAAATATAAGTAAATGGTTCCATAATTCAACAATCTAGATTCATTGTACTTAATATTATTTTTTACCGTTTTAATAATATCATCATAGATGTGAGGAATAATGTTTACTACAATCAATGAACCTTTTATAGTTATTGGAAATAGTATTGTTGAAAGCAATGAACCATCGTTCATGGTTCAACGTAGTTACTTCATTGATTT